>JAFBJW010000137.1:4590086-4815492 GCA_016785235.1 Pseudorhombus dupliciocellatus | reverse complement strand
CACACACACACACACACACACACACACACACACACACACACACACATACATACATTAATAATGCTTACTTCCCTAGATGGAGTAAATAGTTAATGGCAACACTCATGACACTGCTGCACACAATGTGCCTTACAGGGAAAACAAGTCATCAGCTCAACAGCAAGCCCTTACAGAAGGGTAAGATGAACGTAAGACACGACTTCATCCTCGGATTACATAGACTCACCCACTCCTGCTTTCTCATTCACCTCACGTCATGAGCTAACTTCACTCAACTAACACACGACATGTGTTAGTAACAAAGACATAAGAAAGGTGCTCAGTGGCCATTGCATAGTGCTTGCTTGCTCACACATACTATCTCTGTGCTCAAATAGTCTTCATTGAGTCCACAGGCTGACTGGTAAGATATTTGAGCTTCTTTCCTCTTCCTTCCAGCTTGTCTAAAAATTATATTAAAAAAGTGTCTTCTTCTTCTTCTTCTGTTGGTTTGATTAGCAGCTGGCATCCTAGGTGCATTGCCGACAACCTAATTTACTTTACTTCATCATTCCTTTCTCGTACTTCAGTTCATAATTATACATATAATATATATGATGTCTCTCCACAGTATGCCAGGGTGCAGCTGCAGCTGTGCTCCAGCAGAGGTCGACAGGCTTCGTTTCCTCGCTATTCTTACTTTGATGGCCTTTGTTTGCGTTGCTTTGAATCTAACAGAAAAATATAATTCTTCTTGAGGGTTGAGGCTGGCTGCACTGTAGGTCATAATTCTTCTCACAGATAGCGTCAGTTGTTTTAAGGAAGTTCTGGTTTGATTTATTTAGTTATTTTATGTTTTTAACACAGGGAGGGATGTCATGATTAACAGCTGAAGATTACATTAATCTTTATTGTCATTGCACATAAAAAGTACACAGCAACCAAATGCAGAACAATGCAGAACAGTGCAATTAGAAGTTAAATAAACACTATATACAGATTGTAGAATGCATTAGTGGCATATAAATTATGTTTTATGGGCAGTATGGACAATTTACATGTGAGTGAGCAGAATATACATATTGACCTGTTGAGTACTATTCACATATTATACAGATGGGTTTGTGCATTCAAGTTTAATAGGCTACAAGCTGACTTACAATGGGTTGGCCTTGTGTACTGGTGTGGGCTTGATTCTGCGGCTCCATCGATGCAGATCCTGGCCCCAAATGTGCAAGATGGCAGCGCTCATTTCTGGGGTATTTTTGCTCGATTTCTGGATAGTGTAATGACTATGCATCTTTATAACCAGTCTATGGTATTCGCACGTTTCGATTCCCCTTAACAGTGTCCCAGTCAAGCAGGAGCTCCTTGAAAAAGATGTCAGAATACTAGAATTTTGAAACTTCTACTTGGCAACGGCAACCTAGTACTGACCTCATACTCATCTGTATTCCCAGCATGGTGTCAGTGATGTCATTCAACCAACCATGGAGAACAGTGTACAATTGTAGTCTACTGTGATTACACTGGCTTCTCAATGAGAACAACTCGGAGTGTTGGAAGAAATACTCAGAATACTCAGAATTTCTTCTTTATTCTCTGTGTCTCACTCATCTCTTGATCATGGCTGCTCATAACCTTTTGTCAACATTTTCTCTGTTCCTGTCAAATCAGACTCTGCTAGTCTGGTTATGTGCCAGCCTTATGCATATTTCTCAAAACAACTGAAGTCCCAGTTTGCGTGCAGTTAAAATTAACTATTGAACACATCAGAAGACAGTTACCTAACAGCTCGCGTGTTTGTGTGTTGTGTACCCAGTGGATGATGTAGTGGATGACAGTGATGATAATGACGAGATAGAGGCAGACACAGAGAATGATGAGACGAGTGAGACTGAAGAGGACGAGAAGAACCATAGCTCTGCGGTAATACTCACACTCACCCATCATATTTCACATGACAGCATCATCTGTTACACTCACTGTTGAAAATGTGGGAGTGTCTTCCCTCTGGTTGATTCTGGTGTTACAGAGACAGCACAGTGTTCTTCTGAGTGATTCATGTCATAAACATCTCAATAGCATTTTGTCATTGTGATTAAAATTCACAAAGGGCTGTGATGTGTGATAATAATTGGCCCCAGTTGGCTTGATGGTGTTAAATTATAAATGGGCCATTCGATTAAAGCGTCAGCTATTTTGTGAATAATTTAGTACTTAATATTACAGCCACACGACTCACTTTAATTATACAATATTGAATCTCCACAGATAGTGTCATTTGAGGACAGAATTTCTCAGACGTGTTTGATTGTTATGTTGACCTGATATTAATACACTCTGGTTGCACTCAGTTCAGTTTCCAGCAGAGGGCAGTCATAACAAACTGGCCACAATACTTTCATATCAAGTATGCCTGATCCAAATACAGATATTGATTTAACCTGCATGTTGAAATTTTAGTTTTCTTCTATTTCCTGTCAAGCAGAATGATGACATAGAGACCGACCTAAACAAGCTACATCCCAGACAGAGTCCTAGTCGTCCATTTGAGGAGCTAAGAGTCTATGAGCGTTTCTTTCTGGAGCTGTCTGAGGACTTTCAGGTCAGTGTTTTGTGTATATGATGATAAAACCTAGGAGTAATATTATTAAGAGTCTGTTAATACTATACGACAGTCCTTTGATCAGTTGGACGTTTTGACAGTAATTTATTTATTTTTATACAGTCTAACATGGGGGATTGCAAGTCTACCAAAGGGCGACACACTCAGTCACCCTCCTCTTCTTCCACTCCCTCCCTGTCTGCATCGGAACCTCCGCTTGAACTGAACACCGTCCACCTCATCAAGGACCAAGACAAAAGAAAGGAGGCCCACGTTCCTTCCCCAGATGGACATGTGACCTTGTCCTCCAGCACCAGTCCTCCTGCTCAAGGGCAGAGGATTGAACAGGAACTCTCGCATGTGTTGGAGTGTGTCTCCCTAGAGGAGGAGGGGGCTCTTAATGCAGAAGACGGAATAAAGGAAGTCAAGCAAGCCGGATCTCCGGTCAATGCCACCAGACTCGTACAGTCTCCTCTGCCACTGGGAGGTATCATGACAAACAGCGTTGAAGGAGGCAGTGGCAGTAACTGGGGTTCAGACTGTGGCTCAGAGGGAGCTGATGATGAAGGAGGGGAAGCAGCCTTTCTGGAGGTACTAGACACGGCTCGGCTCATCTCACTGCACGACCCTGACCTTTACGTGGACATGTTTAAGGGAACTCACTCTGTACCTCAGTATGCTGAAGTGTCTTACCCAGACTACTACGGCCACGTAGCCCCAACGTTCAGAGAACCCCTCGTGGAACGAGTTTATGGTGTACAGAGGTGAGACATTCAGTGAAACTGGGGGAAATCATTGGGCATAAAAACGTTAGGTTTACAATAGGAACTGTGAATTAAATCAAGTAGTACCAAGCTGTAAAAAAGAAAATACCTGTCGCTTGCTGTAATGCTTGCCATATATTTGCATTTAAAGTATTTTGAAATATTTCCAAGTCTTTGACTTACTCTGGCTCAAACTGAATTTGGAGCTGCAGAGTGCAGCTTGACAAGGGCAATTTGCTTCCAGGCACAAATTTTGCAGGTATAACTCAGCGGGTAGAGCGTTAATCCAGTTCTCAGATGGTTTGCGTTTTCAATCCCCAAGTCCTAGCTTCCTTGAGCAAGACACTGAACTTATAATTGAGCTGATGCTGCATCATCAGTGTGGCCATGCAGTCCATTTACCAAGTTCTGGAAAAGCTTTAATGCAATCATGTGCTGTAGGTATATTTTTGGATTGGCTTTGCAGTCTGGGAGCTACACTTTACACATTTAACTTTGTTATGAATCAAAGGTTATCTGGGCCAGGGAACGGCAATTCTTGTGGCTTATTGCATTTTATCCTCCTGTATTATCCATATCCATAGTGTGCATTGAATTTGTCTGTGGGTCTTTCCATGCAGGTCTAAGATATTACAGGACATCGAGAGGATGATTCATCCTAATGATATCCTGGATAAAGTCGTTTATGACCTGGACAACTTCAGGTGAGTCCTTAACTTAAACATCATTCAGAGTAAATGGAGCTCCAGATTGAGAGAGCTGTGGCATTCGCATTTCACATTAGCCCAATTTATCATCCACATCTCGAGAAGGGTAATGACTTCTTAAAGAGTGTCATTTGTTCCTCATCATGTTTCATGTTTCAGTTGTCCCAGGATTAAAGACGCCGGTGAATCGCTTAAGTTCAACTCTAAGTTTGAGTCTGGCAACCTCAGGAAGGCAATTCAAGTTAGGAAGTAAGTTTGAATACACATTTCTGTCTATATGTGTTTTAATGAAACCACCAATATTTTCACAAGTGAGACTGAATATTGAATTTGTGATTCATCACAGTTTTTGTTGCGGTGTGTTTCTAGATACGAGTATGACCTGATGCTGAATTCAGACATCAACAGCAATCACCACCACCAGTGGTTCTACTTTGAGGTGAGCGGCATGCGTGTCGGGACTACTTACCGCTTCAACATCATCAACTCTGAGAAGTCAAACAGCCAGTTCAACTATGGTGAGATGCACAGCATCCTCCAAACCTTTCCATTCTCCATCTGGCCAACAGCAGACGTTCATGTTGTAAATGAAACTGTATTGTCCCCTGACTTTTGACCTACAGCTAAAAAAACCTCATCACCAGCAATGAACATTTTTGGTCTTGTTGCATTGGCTTTCATTTTGTGTTTTTTATCTGGTTAGGCATGCAGGTGCTGATGTACTCTCTCCAAGAGGCGATCAATGGGAGGCCTCGTTGGGTCAGAACAGGAACAGATATATGTTATTACAAGTAGGTACATGTGGATATGGGAAAATACTTTGACGAGAGAGGCATAACTTGACTTTGCGTCAGGGCAAATACTCACAGGAAGCAAAAGTGTTGGCAATTATCAGCAAAAGCACCTCTTCTAGAGTACTGAATTACTTGCTCCATATCTTGACAATGTCATATAGCTTTATCACTCTTGTGTAGCTAGCTGCATTTACAAAAGTATTATGATAGTATTACTCTGTGGTGTTGTGTATTGCAATATTCTTTACATTTAAAGTTGTGCATGTTCGACACGTGCACTCAAGGGATGTTTTGTTAGAAATGCAGTTCAGTAGACATGCTGCCTGGACCTCATATCCAGGCATGTTTACTGATTAAGTTCTTCTCCTTTTCTTCAGGAATCACTTTGCAAGGAGCTCTATTGCAGCTGGCGGTCAGAAAGGGAAGTCCTACTACACACTGACCTTCAGCACAAACTTCAGCCATAAGAATGATGTCTGCTACTTTGCCTATCATTACCCTTACACCTACTCCACTCTGAAGGTAGTATTACATCACCAATGTTTGGCAGCTTTAATGTTTCTTCTTCCTGCATAAATGTCAATACTCCCCAATGTCATTATGCCCTGAGACATAATGTTTGGCCAATTCATTTGCTCCTACAGTAATTATTTCAGCTTCTCTTCTCAAACCCTGAATGTTGCTGTGTTTTCGTTACAGTATACTGTATGTCCTGGTCTCAAACTACTGTAAACATTCATTTGTATTTCCATGTTCTTATTATTACTTTTTGTCTGTGTTTTTCTCAAGGGATGACACAGAACTGCTTACAATACAAACACTGACAGAGAATCTCAGACTAAATCACTTCATCACAAGTGGCCTAATACACAGCCTCTGCAATAAGGCAACAAAAATTGCTGAGAACCCAAGAGAGATTAAATGGGTTTAAATGGAAGTTGAACATAGTACTGTGAGTAAGCAGTTTGGCATTGTTGCCTTTGCACCTTCAGATGCACCTGTCCAAACTGGAGGCATTGAGGACCCCAAAGATCTACCTGAGACAGGACATCCTGTGTAAAACCCTCGGAGGAAACAGCTGCCCCCTGCTTACCATCACTGCCATGCCGGAGTCCAACTCCAATGATCACATCTGTCAATTTAGTGAGTAAATCAATGTCAAATGTGTAAATGTGTTCATGTATCTTCTTATTTGCTCAGCATCAGTGTCATGTTATTGTTTCCTGTCAAAACTGGTGGGAAAAAAAACAGTGGAACATTCGTATCTATTTTCAAATGTTAACTGAAACCAGGACAATAGTGCAATGTCATTAGTTATGTAATTAATTTATTCTCCAGGTGAAAACAATTTTTTCATGTTGTCCCTGGGCAGTTTTAGAAGAAATCCACAATTTATCACTAATGCAAGAACATTGGGTGGTTCTGGAGTCTCAGAAAATGCCATTAGGTTCTACATTAAAGTCCACCACTGCTGTTTCTCTGCTCGGAAAGAACTTTGGATTAAAGAACTATTCTGTTTTTCTCATTCCATCATGCTCTGTTTGTGTTTGTGCTGTGCTCTGGCTCTGTCGGCCTCTTTAGGGAATCGTCCATTGATCTTCCTGTCGGCCAGAGTGCACCCCGGAGAGACCAATGCCAGCTGGATAATGAAGGGCACGCTGGAGTTCCTGATGGGCACCAGCTCGCAGGCAGCCAGCTTGAGGGAGGCCTACATCTTCAAGATAGTCCCCATGCTCAACCCTGATGGGGTGGTGAATGGAAAGTAAGAGAAAATAGTGTAGGAATGGAAAGATGTCAACACTCACTCAGAGCCATTGAATGTTCCCACGCACCCGCTGAACACAGCAGATGTTGACACGAAGGATTCCCTTCTCTGTAGCCATCGCTGTTCTCTGAGTGGAGAGGATTTGAATCGCCAGTGGCAGAATCCCAATGTTGAGCTCCACCCCACCATCTTCCACACTAAGAGCCTGCTGCAGTACCTTGCACACATACAGAGGGCACCACTGGTATGACCTCTAATTAACTGGATTCAAATTACTTTTCTCTTTTTTTTGCATCGTGCTACATCATTTTTCATTCTGACCTGACAGAACGATTTAATGACTGAAAGTCATTTCTCCTGTTCTGCTGCACATGAGCCGTTGCAGTTACATCCCACGGTCACTCCTTTCTTCATCTCTTTTGTATGTGCTCATGTGTTTGTGCATGCACAGGTGTTCTGTGACTACCATGGCCATTCCAGAAAGAAAAACATGTTTATGTACGGCTGCAGTTTGAAGGAGACGGTCTGGCAGTCCAATATCAATGCTTCAACCAGCAACCTCCAGGAGGACCTGGGATATAGGGTGAATATGCTCGTGCACACACACACACACACACACAGTGAATAATAATGACATACGTGTTTGATGTTGTATCGCACCAAATTTGTGAATGCAGACACATACAGCATATTTAGGAAAATGTCTATTCCATTGAGTAGTGTGCTAATAAATAAGTCCGTTCAAGAGAGAGTGGTCAATAATGGATATACATTTTGGATTAAACCTGTCAATACTGCTCTGTACAGAACGACTCTCAGTTTGCTGGCCAAACTCTTAACATGTACTTAATGATCTGCCCCTGTTGCACCTTTAACACATTTCAACATTTTCATGTGTGTCTCAGGCTCTCCCTAAGATCCTCTCTCAGATCGCCCCAGCCTTCAGCATGGGGAGCTGCAGTTTTGTCGTGGAGCGCTCTAAAGAGTCGACAGCTCGTGTAGTTGTATGGAGAGAGATAGGAGTACAGCGCAGTTACACCATGGAGAGCACGGTCTGTGGCTGCGATCAAGGCAAATACAAGGTAAGGGTGTATTTGAAAGGCCTTCTGAACGTGGTGCAGTTCATTACAGTCAACATGAAATGAAATACTACCTGTTGTAGAATCTCATCTCTTTATTTAAGTGTTTTAGTTTTGTTCTTTTGATCTCTTTATTCTGTCTTACTCCCACCACCTCTAAACAAGAGAGAGGTGCCCCAATACATCTCCAAGTGTCCAGCAGATGGAGCCGCAGTCTTTTCACTTCTTTCATCTGTTGTTTCTTCCCCTTCAACCTTTTTACCTTTACTTCATGTCTGTGGTTTTCCTTAAAAGCTGATTTGCTTCCGCCTGAGTTTCTCCAGTTTCTAAAATACAATTTTGGCTCTGTTTAGCTTCCCCACTGGTTTTTGGGAGAGTATTTGTCCAGATGTGCAGGAACCAATGTGAACTGTGGCTGCATGTCTCTGTAGCCAGGCCAAGTTTAGATGTTCAAGCTCTGCTCAGGGGAATAGGGAACATGAAAGTGTTTGAGTTGACTTGGGGGCTAGTGTGTGTGTCTGTGTGTGTGAGAGTGTAACTTCAGGAGGGTCGAAAAGTCAGAGACCACAATGGGAAAGTAGTGGTGGTCTCAAAGTTTGCTGCTGTACTGTGCAGTGCTGTGTAGACAGTGTTAGGGTTGGAGGTGTGCGTTTGACAACTGAAACCCTTCCAGCATTGAAAATTGGGCCGTTTGAAGATGGACAGTGGCTCCATCCCCAGGCTCTGGAGCAGCTATAAAAACCCAGCAGCCTTTTTCAAGAACACTCCTGTAAAAGCTTTTTTTGACTGCAGCTGTGCATTGGACATGTGCACGTGTGTGTGTGTGTGTGTTTTAGTGTGAATGTGTCTAAATCTGTGGGATGTGCATGTTGTCTCCAGGGGAGTCAGATCGGCACCAGAGAGCTGGAGGAGATGGGAGCTCAGTTCTGTGTGGGCCTGCTGAGGCTGAAGCAGCTGACGAGCATCCCCAACCACCAACACCTGCTGGATTTGGAGGGTGACATCATTGGGGCTCAGACTAAAGTGGTCAGGTTGGTACTACAACCCATGTAAATAAAAGTGAAAACTGAAATCTCACAATCTTAAAAAAACAGTGAATAGATATTTGTGGAATCATCTCCTAAAAATACCTTCCATCAAGTTTCATAGAAATCCCTGGAGTACTTTTTGTGTAATCCTACTCACAACAAACAAATGCAGCTGAAATGGGAGGTAACGAGTCAGTAGCACATTGAAGTTTAGAGTGTCCTCTTCAGCATCACACAAGAAATGCTGAAGGTTAGAGAGTGTAAGGTTTACAGTTCAAATGTTAGTATTTCTTTCATGTCCGTACAGAACAAATGCTCTGGTTCACGCCGGTGCAACCAGACGCTGTGAGACCTTTCAGTGGAAGAATTAGAAACTCACAGTGAAAGATATAATGATGCCATAGAATCAAGGCCACTGTTTTATTTCTCTAGTATTGATATCCTCATGTGACCTTCCCAACATAAGAGAGATTTAAAAAATACAGTGTTTTCTGTTGCTCATAGTCTACCTGAAAAAAACCCCAGAAAAACTCTTAAAACTCCTTTTTACTCGTTACCGCCAGACAGGCTCTGAGGTCGGCTTTAATACTGGATGGTGTCAAATCAGTAGAATAGCAGCACGTTGCTATTCTTTCTCTTGTCATGTCACGTTTGCTTTGAATCGACAATCATTAATTGGAGCTTTTGTCTCTCTTCCTCATCTCTTTTTTAGCTCTACTGTCATTAACATTAGTAGTAAGGAAAGAATTTAATTATTATTTTTTGTGTCTGTTGCTTTTTCAATTTGCTTTTTGATCTGGTTAAGAACAGATAAGTAATTTAAAAGAAAATCCATTTGCTATCAATAATGGCATCTGTATTACCTAATACATGCGGTTGTATTTATTACCCTCACACATTATTTTTGATAAAATACAGAAGCATCAGGGTGAAAAAGCTAAAAAAAAAAACAAAAAAAAAACCCAGACACAAACATTTTTTTTTGCCTGCACTATGAAAAATAACGGTATCTAATCACCTCTATTTGAAATTCTCTGGTCAGAAATATCAAGTCCACACAGATCAGATTGTTCCACATTCCGACACCACCAATAAATTATTAAGCTGTGCCAAACCCAAACTGTAACCGCCAGAGTTATCTTAATTTCTTTTTACTTTAAAGACGTCAGCAATCTCTCCTCCACAGATTTGTTAAAGCAGTTCATTTGGAAGAATGGCCTCATACTCAGAACCACTTAATGCTCATGTCTCTTTCTCTTTGTGTCTCCCAGTGTCTCTCTCTTACCAACCTGTGCTACTCTCATATTGATATACCCATTCATCATTTATGTGTCTGATCATTAAGGGACTCCAGGAGTGTGTGTGCGTGCGTGTGTTTGTGTGAGTGAGGGCCCCTGGGTATTGGTTACTCTCATCCCGGATTTATGGTTTTATGTGTGGGGCTTGGTATGGTACCACTTACCGTTTAATAGGTCATCACAACAATATCTTGGCCATTGGGAGGCGTCTGCAAATAACTGGGTGTCTCGGAGTGAGTCAAGAGTATGATACGGGCATGGGTGTGTTTTTGTCTGAGCGTAAGGAATACAGAAATAGATGTCAAGGTTTTTATGGGTACATACAGTATACCTATATCTGTATGTTTAGATGGAGTGTGAAGATAGGACAGCTGTCAGTTGGTTCAGAAAAGTCTAAAATCTAAAAGGAAGTGGAACATCAACTCACAAATTTTAGTATAATCTGTATCCATCCCCGTCATTACCCAAACTACACGATAAACACATTTACTGTACATACACTGACACACAATTTCCCTCCCTCGCTCTGTCTTGCACTCGGGCACTGCTAAAGTTGGTGGGAGCTCATTGTCTGAGTCCCCTGATCGACTATCTCCCTGGGATCACATTTCAGACCATTAACACCATTAAAAACCCACTAAAGCCACTAAAACCTCAAAGAACCAGCGACCATTTAACCATTAAGACCCACAGGAAAAAAACAGCCTCACCAGTCAGAGCACACAGGCGCAGTTTGTTAGTTACCACCCATTTGTTATGGTTTTAGAATATATTTTGATATGAATCTCATAGTTTTGGTAGTCAGTTAAATCCTACACAGTAAAAGGGATGATGAGAATTCATTTTGATTATATTTGTCCTAAAATAACACAATCATTGATACAATTAGTTATTCAAAATATGCACCTGAAAACTGACGTGATGTATATGAAGATGCTTCTCATGCACATCAGAAACTCCCAGAGACAACTGTGTTCACGCTGTTTTGTTTTATCCCTCACCAGCTGCCCCACAACCTACGTGATGGAGGAGGACGAGCCCTCCTATATGGAGGCAATAGACTACAGTGCAGAGAGCAATGACGAGGACCTTGACGGCGAAAACGAGCTTGGCCTGGCAGACTCATAGATGAATCGCAGGGACTAACACTGAGGTGATCTACCTCTCTGCACCCGGAAGTTTGAGCTTATAACCATTCAGCGCTTGGACTGTTCTCTGATCTCCAATACTGACCTTGCCTCTCATTAAGATTCCCACTATGTAGATGCTATAATAGTACGTATGTTACTTTGACTCCAGTCAGGTGCTGTCTTCCCTGATGCAATGTTTTTGTCGGCCCACCAGAGCCTCACCTGCTCCTGAGGGTGCACACACCGATGGCCTTTGCCCTCACTATGGCTGTTGTGAGGCCTGACTAAGATTCAGGGCCGATTTCATTGAATGTTCTCACCATTTACTGTCACACGATAACCTTCACAAACTGTGACCCCTGACCTCAGACACTATTTATCCTCTGAGATCCACATATAGCTGAACCACAGTAACAAACAGCAGGCACCACTGGTCCTTAACTTGAACCCTCTCTCCGCGTCTCCTCCCTGCCGATGCCTCAGTGAAGCAGCCTGGCCGGGCTGTAGTCACCTAGAGCCGTCGGCTTCTTAGGTTTAGTTTTTGAGTCATGTCTTATTATAATACCGTGTTTGAATTAAAAGGTGATCACCTTCACCCCTCCCCCCCCCCGCCTCAATGTGCTGGTTGGATGGGATGTAGGTCACTTTGCCTAGCGTAGCTGCTGGCTAACATCAGTCATCATGTATATGTATATAATGTAAGGAACCTGCTCAGATGTGACCACCCTTTAGTGACGCCCTCACTCCCTCTCGTCTGTTACCAACTGCTCCTTGGCCACAGTGCGCTCGGTCTGATGGCCCATGGGCTGGTTGCCTCTCTCCCAAACAGACACTAGGGACATCATGTAGAATGTACACGTCTTTATTGAGACACACCACATACAGACTAACCCAGCTTCGGTCACATGAACACAAGCGGTAAAAATGTCAAGACGGAGAATAAAATATTCCCACGCACTGTTGGTGTTTCCATTGCTTTTCACAGTAGACAGTATTAGAACGGTAGACGCAGCAGTGATGAGCAGGACGCATGAGCTGCCGAGAGCAGAAACCTCTTTTGCACTTTGGATCAACACTTAGCGCGCAGAGCAAAGAAGGAGTCACTGTACCACATGTCACGGTTTGCAACCTTCGCCAGATTCGTTTTTAGGTTGTCGGCGCTCCGCCTGACACTGATCATAACATTGGTGTGATGTTTATAAAAAAAAAAGAAGAAGAAAACGTGCTATTTTATTTTCTTTGTGTCCCTTCCTCCAGCCTGTGTGTACATTTTTTTACTTTACTTAGTGGAGACCCATTCATGAAAACAGATGGTGCTTTGTATTGACAGCATAAAGTAGATTGTTGGCTTATCTTTTTTTTTTTTTTGTCCATGGAGTTGAGATTGCTGTTTCATTTTGTACAGCTAGTGCATGGCTATTTTCTGTCTTTATTATTCTAATTTATTACGTATTGTTTCTTGGAGAGAACCTGTATGTATATGAGGCATTTATGTGAGTGTGTTTGCGTGTGTGCAAGTGTGTATGAGTGTGTCTGTGCTCAAGGAGTTTAAGTTATTCCATTATTCAGCTCAGCTAATGCTCTTACTGTGTGTTATTCTTTCAATTTGATTATCCACTCTCATTCTCCCCAATCACTGTCCCTTCCTCGTTTTCCCTCGAAACCTTTTTTCATTCCTCACCCCCCATCCCCGCCCCCTGCTATTTCCTTTTCCAATTTAACCCATGACCATGTTACAAATCAGGGGACGTCACTGCTCTGTGTGTATGTGTGTGTGGTGTCATATTATAAATGTGTCAGATTATGCCGAGACGGCACTGGGCTGCTTTTATTTTTTATTTTTTTTGTTGGTTTGGAGGTGAAAAAGTGGAAATAGCGAGTTTTAAGTTGATTATATTGCAGAACACCAATGCTAAGCGTGAAGACAAGGAAAATAAAATGTGAATGTGGTAAACTGTCTGCTATGTTTTATTTGACTGTGTCTGCTTAGTTTGACCACAACACATTTCTTTAAATGTCAACTGAATGAAGAAAGTACTCGCTCAGCATTTGTCCATTAGAAGACCCGTAATTAGAATTGATCACTAGTTAAAAGGAGAAGTGCTGTGAGTGGCAGAATAAACAAAAATAAATAGGACATTTGAAGCCCCCAGTTGACGTTTTGTCCCTCCCATATAAACTGAAAAGATGTCTTCTTTGTCTCTGTGAGGGACAAAAGCCACATTTCCTCCACTGTGCAAAAAAGTTCAACAAACCTAGGCTTCAGTAGTCCAAGACAAATGAACTCAGCAATGCCCAATGTTTCTGTTCCTGGTAGAAGAAAAGTCCCTCCTTTCATAATCCTTCCACCACTGCTCAGGAAAATGTGGAAACGCCCAAGTTCTAATTTGGTTTGTGAACTGCTGCGATCAGGCCTGTTGCACATCCTCTATAGGTCTAAAGGCATTTTACATTTAGGTTCCAAAATTGATAGTGAAATTTAGGAATCTGAATTTTTGTTTTGACCAAATACTAAAGATCCATCCATCCTGTCTGCAGAGCAAACAATGCAAAGTTAAAAACTTTTTGCTCATGTGTTTTTTGTTTTTTTTTTTATCTGCAATTTTTTCCCATCTGCACTTAAATCCTCTGAAAATCTGATTGTGAAAATGACTTTGTCCTAATCAACCTCTGTATGTGCAGCAGCTCCCAATTCAGGCCTGAAGGCTCCAAAAAATGAATCTAACCTCCCACAGAAGCCATTAGTGGTGACAGAGCTGTCAGACCTTATTATATAACATCACAGGTATTGTCAACGCTTCCAGGACATGTCGACAAATAATTTACATTTTGGCTTCAGATGATCTGTTATCAAGCTAATCCTGAATAAATCATTTCAATCGCTTCATGCTGAAAGGGGGTTCAGACTGTCAAAAGAAGTTTTGTATGTTTCTGAATGTGAAAGGACGGAAGGACACAGAGGGGGAGGAGGAGAACATGGCGGACAGAAGAGGACGAGAGGAATTTGGAGAGGTAGAGGAGAGTGTTAATCTCTTCCCTGCTCTGAGCTCCACGCCACCACTTCCTGTTCCTGCTGTCAATCAGAGCTGCTGAAGGGCATCAAACAAAAAGACCTCCCCCCCACCACCACCACACACACACACACACACACACACCCTCAGCACAAACCAAACTGGTCATAGGATGGACACTAAGTGTGTGTGCGTGCTGGATGCTTGAGGTGGAGGGTTTTGAACCACTTCTGTAGGTTTCTCATGTCCATCAGTGACCCCCCTAATTAGTAATTTCTCTCTCTCTCCCTCCATTCCCCTCTCTCTCACTCTCTCTGTCCGTCTAACATATTCACGCGGGCACCATGCCCGGCCTCCCTCCTCACACTGACCAGCTTACTTCTGTAGTCTAAGTGTGGCTCCGTGGGCCTCTAATGGCGTAGCCAATTAGTGCCAGAGTCCGAGTTGGCCGCCCCTCTAACTCACTGGTGGTCCTACTGAGGGGCAGAATGGTGCCCCTGAAAAGGTACAAATTCACAAAGAACAACCTGACAAAGACGTGTATATAGGCTGAATGTCACAGCAGAGCACGAGACTGGAATAACCCTGTGTGTGTGTGCGTGTGTGTATGTGTGTGTGTGTGTGTGTGCGTGTGTGTGTGTGTGTGTGTGTGTGTGTGTGTGTTTGATCTCTTGTAATTCAGTGTCAGAGGTCCTTAATAGAGAGTGGGGCAGTATAGGCTGTTGCTTGAATGGTTAACACACTGATTCTTTGCATCTGATTTTACGATATATCACCGTTTGTTCCTCCCAAGCTGTCCTCAGTGGGGGCCCTAAAGTGAACACTGCAGATTTTCCATACCTGGCCTGGTCCACACAAGTGTTTTGCTCAACAGGGAGAATCAGTAGGATTCTCTGACCAAGTGTTAAAGACCTGTTTTACAATTAGGAGCTGTGTGATCTCTTTGTTCTTTAATGACTATTTAACCAAGACACCATGTTTCATGTAATAAATATTCTCATTACGTCTTTTTACGGCAGTGCGAACAAAGTGGATTGAAACAGTCCAGGGCACATTAAGTCACGACATCTTTTACTAAATCATTTCTCGCCTGTCTGCATCTCAAAGGCAGGAGTCACCACCGATTTGATAGATGTCTGAAAGACAAAAATGAAAAGCTTGACATAAAAAAGTCCAGCATGTGTGCCATAGGTTGTATCTCTCACTGGGGCGGAGAGCACTTGTGACTGTGTTCCTGTAAAGCCACAAACCCTTACATACAGCTCTTTGTTATCTAACCTACAAACACCACAGTGCAGAACATGGTGGCTCTTGTTTGATCGTGTGTGTGTGTGTGGAGGACAGAAATTGCAGGGGGGGCTGATAAATAGACAGAAGACAGCTTGAAACAGTTGACAGATAAATAGACCACATTAAAATCAAACAGTTCGCAGAAGCTCACATGGACCTGCTTTGGCTTTTGCATATCAATAACCCAGATAGATAGTAGATACGTGCACACACACACACACACACACACACAGATATAATTGGTTACGTAGGGAGCAGAGCCAACTTGCACCTCTCGTTGCCATGGCAACCAAAGAGGCCGATTTTTCTAGAAGCACTTACTCACATCCCGTCTATTATTCACTTGTTTGTTCATTCATTCCTCCTTTTTGTCTTTCTTTATAACCCCACCCTCCACCGCCGCTGCCCACCCGACAACCCCTCTCCACTACCCCCCCCTCTCTCTTTCCCTCTCTTTCCGTCTCTCTCTCTCTTCGCTTTTCAGCCCATTTCCATTCCCATCTCTCCTCGAACAAGACGCCCTCTTAGCATGCATATGTAAATGCAGCCAGAGTTGAAACCAATTAAGAAGACGTGAATAACGAAAAATGCGTCGTGTCCCCGGTGGTTGGACGCAGAAAGTGGCTCAGACCCAGTCACTCAGCCCCGGAGCGTTTGCATGTGTGTCCTGGTATTTGTAACAGAATGAGCAGAGGATGTGAGAATCAGAACGTGATTCTCTTCTGACGGTGGGGATCCATTCAGAGCGTCCATGTTGATTTGCTCTTTGCATCAGTTCAATAGAGACTGATTTGTTTGGTTTTATCTGTATTGGTTAATGTATTCTCTGAACTTTCGAACCTAAATGTAGCTCTGGTGTACGACCTCATCTCCTTTCACTCTTTCCCAACTCATCCTCCTCTTCACTTCCCCCTCTTGCCGCCCCCGCAGCTCTCTCCAGGGTGTATCAGGTTATCATTGGCCAACGAAGCAGGAAAGAGGAAGTATATATATTGGCCTACAGACAGAACACACATTTACACACACACACACGAAATAGCCCATTTGTGTCTTTCTTCAAAGAGGGACGGTGAAGCAAATTGAATTGATCCAAAGACAGTATGGACTGAGTCGAGCTTGACTAATCCTAAACAGGGATCTGTGGACTGGATGATACAGTGGGACTTTAGTTGCCGTGGCTCATTGACTTCCGGTCACTTTTACAGTTTCCAAATGAAAGCTGGAAGCAGCATCACCACGGGCCAAACTGACAGCCCATTCCAAAGAGGCAGGTTTAGAACTTCCACTTAGTTTAAGTAACTTGATATGTGAAAAAGAAGGAAGCAAAACAGAGTGTTCTGTAGAGCATGAACATATAAACAGTGGTCTCAGACACCTGGCAATGTGGGAGGAGTCCCACAGGGGGGGACCCTGACAGCTATCCTTGACCAGCAGGGCCGCTGTGAGAACTGGTCTATATTATAATGCACAAAACACTCCCTCACTGTCCTCAGGCTGGAGATTTACAGAACCCTGGTTCAAGTGGTTCAATCCTATCTGCTCCTTCAAATCTCTCTCTCCATTTTTTTAACTTTATTAGGTCACATTTCATATTTTAGAGCTCAGCCGCATGCTAAAGAAAACATTTTAGGAACTAATAATCTTCTCTTTAATTGTGTTGGTCTTTCTTTGACTGCGTTGTTGTCTTTCATCTTGTGCCGCTGACTGCGAGCCAAGTTTCCCATCTGGGATAATAAAAGGACTGAACTTAATTGAACCGCATGTGCAGGAATTTAGAGAAGACGTCACCCAAAGAGTTCAGATAATATGGAGGGAGGCTTCTTTACCGTCAAAAGTTGAGGTGGTTTTGCATCTCGTCAGGTGCACCTTTCATTAGAGGTTCATCTGGCATGCCAGGTCATCGACAGGTCAATCCCAGTCCTCAAATCTACATGCTGACGTGTCCTTGGGCAAGATGCTGAACCCAAAATTGTCCCATAAAACAAAACAGTGCTGCTAATCGGTGAGTGGTGTAGTGTAAAGTCTTTGAGTGGCCATCATGACGAGAAAAAAGCAGTATAAAGAAACAAATAATTTCCCATTTACCAACTGGGAGGAGGGGAGGTTGACCCAGGATTTGTGTGTGGGATAATATATCCTGAATGGGAAACCCCAGGAAGAGCTGGAACAGTTGAGACTTCCCGTCTTAGCTGTAGGCACTGGGTGGAAGGATGGATGGATTTTTTTGACATGACGCTGAACAAGTGATCTTCATCTCATAAAATGTGTCAGTGATACAGACGGGAGACTCTAGAGAGCAAAGACGAGGAGATTAAGATGCAACCAGAGGAAGAAATAGATGCTGAGAACATGAGAAGAAGGGAATACACGGCTCTTGTGTCTGTTCTCTGCCAGAGAGGAAGAGGAAAAAAAAAGGGGGAAGACAAATAGACAGCAAGCTCTAATTGACCCGTGTCAGCGTCCAGTCAGGCCCCAGGTGGAGGCGACTTGGGGACGTCGATGGATGGACGCCAGCAAGGTCACGAGCCATAACCTTAACACAGGCACTTACCACACAGCAAACACACCCTGATGTATGCAGAAAAGACACACACACACGCAGGCAGACATAACGCATGTTAAGTCCAGGGGACGCCAGGGCAGAGACAGCAGAGTACACATGGTCCTAATGAACGTGTTGAAACAGAGAGAAGCGATGATAGATCCACACGCAGAGAGACCCAGACAGACTGGCACACCAGCTGTCTCAGGAGTGTCATTAAAACACAAGTTAAAGTATATCTGCTATAGATATGAATGTGGTGGTCTTTCTGTGACCCACATATGGTTTTAACAGCAATTCCCCAACACACTGCAACAAAAGAAAAGTCATGAATCTTAACAAAATGAGCTGCAAACCGAAAACCATCAAATACAGGAAGCCAATTCACAGCAAACGCTATTAAAAAAACAAGCAAATAAAAGAACAACCAGCCATCCCATTAGTCTTCATCTCTGAAGTATTTTCGCTTGTTAAACAAAAAATATCACTTTTCCAATAACTCATCAATCTCACATTTGAGTCCTCTGTCCCAAAAGGTTTTCTACTGCTGCATCTGTTCATACGCAGTCTGAAGTTTTGCCAGATAATCTTTAAAACAGGGACAACTTCCATTCTCACTGTGTCTGGGTTGAGTGGTGGGCGCTCGTGGGGGCCCATGGAGTCTGTCATTAGCTAAAAACGTCTGCTCGTTTATTTGCATTGCCTGTGTTTGCCGTGCAACTTGTCGGACTGCATATTTACTGAATGATTTTCCAAATGATCTGTGTAGTTTTGTCATTTGGTTGTGATGTGTCTGTTTGCAGTACAATGAGCTCTCGAGGCAGCCATGCAGGCATTTTTCCACTGAAACTCTAAATGTGATGGTGCTTCGTCCTGATCTGTGGATGCATGTATCTGGTCACATGTTTGAGACCTGAGCATCAAATAATCAACAACTTCTTTTCAAAAAAAACGTGCTCGTCCTTCGGACACGACTGCACGCAGGGAGGAAAAACCTCCACTGGTTTCATCATCAGTGGGATTTGGCCCTGTGGTGGGAGAAGGCCTCAGAATCTTCACCTTGTGCTTTTATTGCTTTCATCAGTCAGCTGCAGATGTGCGGATGTGTAATGTGGACAACAAAGGAAAAATACTAAACAAACTGAAGACAGCGTTAATACAAGAAAACGACCAATTCCTGGCTGCGATTGTTGGGCTGGAGCACACGAGGCCTCCAGGTATGAGACAAACGATAGATCACGCCAAATCAATAACACATTTTTACAACATGCACATTATGTCTGTGCCCATCAGCATTTCACTAAATCTATCCTGGCACAGGAACTCAAAAAAACTTTTTCCACGTTGTCATTATGGGGTGTTGTGTGGAGAATTTTTTGGTAAAAGAATGAATTGAATCCATTTTGAAATAAGGCTGTAAAGTAGCAAAATGTGGAAAAAGTGAAGCGCTGTGAATACTTTCCGGATGCACTGTATGTCTGTGCCCATCAGCATTTCACTAAATCTATCCTGGCACAGGAATATTACTATTACCAATCTACAAGAAGAGCCTTTATCTGATAGCAGCTAAAACACCCCTATGGACTGGCTCGCGTGTGGTACGCTCCATATTCCATCTTTTACTAATAGAGTTGGAGTCTCCCATTTCCTGTTTGCCAGTGGGACCAGGAAACCAGCAGACAGGTGAGGAAGGATGAAGCAGGTAAAATGTTTGTCCCCAAAGAATGCTGGAATAAATGATTCTAAAACAAAACTATGTGTTTGATTTTATTTCCGTCAACTGGTTGCCGACTCTACTCTACGTATATGTGCAACCGCTTGTAAATGCTAGGTCCACATGCTAACATGCTGACTAATGCTACGGCTAATGTGGTGCAGCACAAAATGGGAACATAGCACACTGATTAACTCAGTCAGTGACTTCTTTTAATTAACTTCCACTAGCCCATTTGTACAGACACGCTGTGTATCAGTTGTCTGCATTTCACCTTTTACTTTACTTGTATTGTTTTTTGACTTTTGATATTAATGATTCAATATGTGGCTGTCTGGCCTCCGTGTCACTTTGCATCCTGCTGACTGTTATTTCTCTCACATTCAGTTTTCCTGCTTTGTTGTTAGCCATTTGTAAATTGTGCGTTTTTAAAAAGTGCTATATAAAGTACATAAATGTAGTCTTATTGAGTTATCATACTCCTAACAGCCAGCTAGATGGATTAAGCTGTCTCCCTTGTTTGTTGGTGTTAAGACTTAAGACATAATCGTCACTAATTCTAAGTCTTTTCCCTCATAGATGTCGATCAAAACATCTCTAATCCACCAAAGGCCAGAGTACGTGAACTCCTGCGTGACCCCGAGGGTTGACATGAGTGACAGTCCAGCCATGTGTCAAGGTAATGAGTAGCTTCTAATCCCATCAGCAAAAGAGCTGCGTGACCCTTGTCCAAGATTGAGAAGGTAATTTAAGGATTGAGGCCGGCCGCTGAGAGCCGGCCGCCTGCCTTTGACAGCAGAGTTGTTATTGATGCAGAATGCAGAGATGGGCTGAGCAGTGGGTCCTTGACCGAAGGAGCTACAGAACTGTTTGGAATGTTAAAAGCAAGGACTCAGGATCAGAGGGTGCTCAATACAACAGGCTCCACTGAACATGAAATTCAACAAACAGGCCTGACAATAACACACTGTATGATGAGCTGGGCGAGTCTCAACCACTCAGGAAGTTAGGGTTTCTTTCTGTTGGGGTCTGTCAGCTCAAATGCTACAGAATCTGTTTCCCTGACATTTGTGGATGGCTGTGGAATGAGCCACAGAGGAACACCTGACATGGATTTAGATAATAAATAGCCTTCCTGTGGTGCAGGGGGCAGAGAGGGTCACCCACCAGCTAGAAAATCAGCAGTTTGAACCCTGGCTGCTCCAGTGTGCAGGTGCCAGCTTGTATTACTGCCGTGTGAATGATGTGCATATGTTCACAGCATTACGCAACATGGAAAGTTTTTTAAAGGATGAAAGATAAATGATTAAGACAAAATGATTTGGTACTGTTGTAGATTCAAAACTTATTGAGATTAAGATGGCCACAAAATGAAAACCGTAGTTTAGTAAATTTGATTTCTTCTCACCTTTTCAGTTTTGTAGTGGACAAGAGTTAAAGTTGTTTGCTCTATATTTAACATCTGGCTAGATTTATTTGATGTGGTCTGCAGTTTGTTTGTTTACCCCATTGCACCTGTGGCTTAGTCCCACTAATTGCATCCATTGACATATCTCTTCTCATGCTTCTCTAGAAATTACGATTAAGAGTTTAATTAGTGCACCGTGACCCTCATCAGAGCCAGTCCACCTCAGCAAGGCACCTCCATCACAGGGAACAATAGGGACATGCAGGTGCACACAAATGCAAATGGCTGGACCCATCCAAATGGGTACACGCGCACACACACACACACACACACAGCCTCTCTTTCTCTCTCTCTCTCATGTACTCACTGGGGGCTGTGTTCCCCTCAGGATTAGTCAATTATTAAGCGGTCTATCCCTCTAAGAAAGAGTGCTATTGATTGATTATCACTATAGGCTTAATAATTTAGTTGTTTTAATAGCAGGGATATGGAAACAAAGAAGTCAGGGACAGAGGTAGAGCCAGAGGAGGAGAAGAACAATGAAAGAGAAAAGATGGGATGAGATGAAAAGGAAGAACAGATGAAAAGATGGGGGAGTGGAAGAGAAAACATCAGCGTTTGGGATCTGTTGATAATGAAAGACATTATGTGTCTGAAATGAAGACAAACTCTAAAATAAAAAAATCTATAGTAATTCAGGTAATTCACTTCTGTATAAAATGTATAAAACACATTAAACAGAGTTTACTGTTAAACAAATACTTGGAACTTAAAGACATTTGGTCTACAGTTGAAATCCAGTCAGCTTAATGATTATTTGACTGTCTTAGTGCATCCTAACATAATATAAATGTATATTTGCTTCATTAGTAATATTAAATCAAACAAGATGTTAAGCAATTAGAGCCCTGGTGCCTGATCACACCAGTTTATCTTCATCGCAGCGCGATTAGCATCTCATTTAGTATTCGACAATCAGCATCTCTGAAATGCGGATTAAAGTTCAAGTCTGGGAGTTCGTGGAAATGATTGTTGTTTCCCCAAATCAATCTGCTCTGCTATTTTACTTATCCATTTCATGTTGACGCAGAAAAGAAGATGTTGTGTTCTTCGTCCTCTTTAGTCCACTGTGCTCATCGCTCAGGCCTCCATTTCACTCCTTCTAATGGCTTGGCGCTAAGAATTGTGTGACTTGCAAAAAACACAGGGTCAGACTCCTTCATACCTGCACTTCTGAATCCGTGGCATTTTGTCCAGTGTTTCTCTGCGTTGAAAAATGTATGAAGCGACTGCACGGGAGAAGCTCTTCGGCTCAAGAGGCTCGACTTGTCTGAAAAATTCATGAAGAGGTTTTTATCTCTGACTATTGTGTGGAGGTGAAGAATAAGAGACGTCCGGTATTGTTAACCTGTGCACCCCTGACCCTGTTAGTTCAACACAAAAACAAGTTGATCTTTAATCACTTACGCACGCAGGACAGACATGTTGTATAGGTATGTAAAAACAAGCTGAGGAGATCTGTGCTTTCTCGCACCTTGCTCTGTCCACACTCATTCTAAATGCAGTAACAGAATTCAAGATTCAAGCGACTTGAGTGGTTTCATGTGGTCTTCAGTTGCAGTTCCATTACTTTTCGAATAGAATCATAGAATAGTTCTTTATTCCTCCCACAGTGGGAAAATTCCAGTGTTAACAGAAGCAGCAAAAACAGAGAACATTAGCCATAGAACATACACTTAGGTGATTACAGCACTGTGGGAGAAGGGGAATAGAAAAGAGAGGAACATCAGACACGTGTTTGCACGTTCCACATACAAAGTCATTATTGAATTGAGCTGTTGAGACTTGTATCCCCAGCCAATAAGCGCTTGGTGGTCTTGGTGGTTCAGCCACGTAAACTAACTGTTCCACCGAGGCCTCTGGAGTTCAAACCCCAAATACACCACTGCTCTGCTCGGCCCTCTTCCCCCGACCACAACTCCCACACGTAAGACCAATCCACAGGTCCTAAAATTCACGCAGCAGGTAAACATTTGGCCTTTGACACTCGCCACACTCTCACATGCTCACAAACAAACATCCCATCCCTCCTCCCTCGGCACTATAGGAGAGTCGCTGGTGTGATTGCATTATTGATTGCCCGGGATATGTTTTTTTTTTCTTCCTTCTTAAAAGCATTTAGCAATCTGGCAATTAGTTAGAGCTTAATGTAGGATGTCAAAACAGTGTTATTGATCCAGCGGAGCAAGGAGGAAAGATTGATCAGTCAACTCATTACGTTGCTGGCGCTGCCTCGTCATAAACACTCCAGATGAGGCTCCATCAAAAGCCCATCCCTCGTTCTCAGGCCGTGTTCTGCTGCTGGCGCTCTCTGCATCAGGCTCCCCTGTGTTTTCTGCTGCTGCCTGCTGATGCATGTTTGCACCGTCTGTGCCTCAATGGAAATTAGTCTGATTGTGTTGTTCCGTTTCGTGTTGCTCCTTGTTGTGTCCTTTATTTGATTGGTAGCTTTTTTTTTTTTTTTTCCCTCCCTATAGAAAGTGTGAAAGCGGTTTTTATTCAAATCACAGTAAGGGTGAATGGCTGATTGAATTTTGTTTTCATCACTTGCATCAATTCATTAGTCAATCATATGAAAAACGGGTAGTTGCAGACACGCTTGATTCAATTTGCAGCAACGCACGGCTCACCGGTCATTTCAGAGAGCGCGCTATTGTTCAGTGGACGGACACTCAGCTCGTTAAAGGCGGAACTGGCAGCAAAATAATGAGGCCGACATTTATCAAACACACCACAGTTTGAATTTCGATTGAAGTTGTGTTTTATTTCACACCAACGCCGTTCAACACTCAAACAGAAAACAGACAACGCTGCCTGACCCTCTGAAAACGGACCTGGACACTGCGTAAACACTTGAACTTTGGTTTACAAGAATGCAGAATAGAATTAGCTCACTTCTGCCCAGCTCATCCGTTCAATCAGAATGAGCAAAAAAGTTTAATTCATCCCGACCGCACTGGAAACCAACAATACAAATGGTGACATTTGATTAGTTATATTCCTTCAGTCCATTAGGACTGAGCTAAAATACAGTTTTATCTCTGGAGACCTTCTAAAAAGCTTCAGTGACCCTAGAAGATTAAACTAATTCAATGCAGTGATTTTCATCTTTTATTGTTATCATGTAAAAGGAAACCACTTTTTAGGTTGACGTAAGAAATGATCTAACTTTGACTGTGTTTAATTAACATTAATCAGGTGGAAACTATTTGAAGGACATGTGGTCCTTCAAATGATGTCTTATACACACTTTCACATGAAAATACTTTAAAGTTTGACATATTTATAGTGATTAGGACATTAAAGTTAGCCTTTGAAATTTCAATATTTGTAAATGTAAATACACAGTTTTTTTATATAATATATATAATTAAATATATATCATAAACACACAGCTATAAAATTAGCTTAGTCTAAAATCCTCTGAAACCGAACACTTAACTACAACAAAGCATTTTTGAAATGCCCCTTGACATTTCTCCTCATGTCCAGATTAAAAAAGCTTTTAGGATTTAGAATAAATAGACCCTCCACATATGTGCACAAATCCCTTTGAGTTGTCTAAAGTCTCCACGCTAAGCTAACTGGGCTGTCTTCAGAACACAAGAGGTTAATATATGTGCTCATCTCTCTCTTTGATAAAAGGTTACCTTTTACAGTATTCATTTCAAATAGTTTAAGGATCTTTTTAGTTCAGTTTTTTCTAATGGAAAGCAGCAGCTTGTGATCCTGAAGCTCCGTTCAGTGGCCTCAGTCTCACTTTGATGTGCTCTTCCTTTTCCTGAGGAAGATATCTGGAGCAGGAGAAATCAGACCGTCATCAGGAGTGTGCGTGTGCAACACCAGCTGTGGCTGACAGATTTTAGGATTCACCTCGTTTTCCATTTGCCTCCGGTCTCCAGCCCTTTATCTCCGCTCCTTGTTTTTTGAGCGCTGGGATGTCGGCACATTTAGAGAAGAAAACAGGGACATAAAACATGGTACTGAAAATGTTTTTGGGGGATCAAGTCAAGCCATCTGTTCTTAGCACAATCTCGTTCAGTGAAGACTTTCTCGCTTCATCTCTGTTGCTTGACTCACTTGTTCTTCTCTCACTCCGTCTCCTCTTTCTCCCCTCTCCCCCCCCCCCCCCCCTCATCTTCTCCTGAGCCCACTCCCCCTCCCCTCCCACCTCCCCTTGTGCCCCGGCAAGTGTCTAATATTTCCAATGATGATTTAGCTCATAAATCTTGATAAAGCCACTGGCTGTTCCGTTTTGGTGGAACAGGAAACTCTTGCAGGAGTAGGAGGAGACAGAAAATGAGGAATGGCTCTCGGTTATGAGGTTGTCCTGTTTTTCTGTGTTTTCCATTTTGATGGTGTCCTCAGGGAGGGAGCATTCCTGTGGATCGAGAGCAACTTCTTTTCAGTGAAGTTGAGTCTAGGGATCTACAGAGGTTTTATTTGTAATCATATCTGTATTTGTTCAGCGCCTCTAATATTTGTATTGCTTATCTTTTTGTTTTTCTTCAAGAGGAGCCATGTTTTTCACATTCGGACCACATGTGATTCCCTGTAATAATTTAGCTGCTCAGTAGAAAGAAAACCTGTGAGAAAGAACATGTCTCTTTTTTATTACTGACCCAGCAGACTGTCAGTGGAACAGAAATCCAACCAGATCACTCATGCAGAAAAAACGACTGAAGCTTAGTAAGTGCATTGTTTTACTGTTTGCTGTCACTTTAAACTCAACCCCAACCGAATGAATTTGAATGGAGCTGGAGAAGTGACCTTCATTGTACCCACCTGCTATTGTCATTTGTCTGAAATGTTGTTCCTGACATCCTAAATCTCCTGCAGTTTGACATCATGAGTCTTTTTATCTCATTTTTCATATATTTCATACATGCTGAAAATGAAATCCTGCTATAATTCTTGTAAAAATTTATTTATCTGTCTCCATCCCTCCAAGGAAAATGGCTCCATCTTACAACGTTCATTATGCTTGATATTAGTGTGCTGGGAACAACAATCAATCACTTTCAGACTAACAGATGCTGGAGATTGTGAGGGAACATGTCCACGCTCCGGCCCGTGGAGCTGATGTCACCACACAGGTGCAGCAGTGAGGGATTAACCACTAATGACGGCCTGTCGTCGCCTTAACCGTCTCTAATTGGTCCCCGTCATTATGAGGCAGCTTGGCTCACCTCGACTTCCCACCAGGCCATTGATGCGCGCCGTGTTTTCTCTCTCAGCCTGTATTTCCGTAATAATGGCTAATAATGACTGTGAATAATCTTCCTCGAACAACAGTTGCTCTTCCTTCCTGCTTTTAGATCCACTAGGGTTGAGGCTGCAGATAATGTTATGGTATTAAGGTAGAGACAGGCTATAGTTAGTTACAGCATCACAGGCGCTTTGATGTGCAGCATGTGTGTTAGAGGCTTGAAGCCAGTTCCTGGCACGATTTTCATTTCTGGAAAATGACAAAGGGCTTGAATCGTGGGGTTTCTGTCTCTTAGTTTTCACTGGTTCAAATGCTGTCCATTGGAACAATTAGCTCACATCTCATCGTGAGCCGTTTAGGAAACAGGATATTTTATTTAGCCGTCTATAAAATCTGTATCATGCTCAATTGATTGCATTTATTGAACTTATTGGCTTGAAGGGGCACCACAGCATGAAAAGTGCTGAATCACCCAGAATTTAAAAGATAGTTATTCTTTCCTTGTGGTCAACATAAAGCCCATTATGCAAATTTGTTCTAAAATGGCTTTTCCAAGATTGCATATTTTGTCAGGGGGAAAAAAAACACTCTTTATGGATATTTCCAACACCAATCATTTTCCTTCAGTGACAAATGCATTCATTAACATCTTATTAACATTAATTAACCATTTCCCCCCACTTTCTTTGCCCATTTTTAAGACAAATAATAATTGTAGTAATAGACCACTATCTCTTTTTCCCTTCTATATTTCTACTATAAGAACAGGGCAACCGTTCAGCCTTGGCAGAGCTTTGCCCTGTACTGACTAGCCAGTCTAGCTGTATATCAAATTTTGTGGAATGGTCTTAAGGGGATCTTCAAAGATCTGGGGTCAAACTGTGTTTATCCGCAAGCTCAGGCTCCCTAAGTCCCACACACACTTTACAGGCTGCAGTACAACCTGCCAGACAACTGCATTACTTAAATTCCTCCTTCAAGCCATCAAGTCAAAGTTTTTATATGTAGAATACACAGACGCCCCTGCTCTCGCCTGCAGCACCTTTTGCTTTATCCTCTTAAAGCACAGATTTGTACCTCAATTATTGGGGTTAAACGTATTAATTGAGATTAAGTGAAACTGTCCTAAAGCAATGCGCGGCGTTGGGTTGAGGATGTTGAGTTACGTGTTGTACAGTTTGTGCAGCTGAACCAGAGGCTGGCAGCTCCTCTGTGCTCGTCTTCCCAAGACATGGACCAGATCAGCTTTTACAACTTCCATCGTCCTTACAACCCTGCGTGTGTGTGTGTGTTGATTAAAACTGTTATTTATGGGCTTGAAGTGCTGAGTACATGAAATCTCCACTGTACACCAGGAGAGCACTACCACCACTGACTGTCTTTTCACACACACACATACACACACGCTGTTACACCAAGGTGAATTTTGTGCGCCTGGTGCATTTCTCATCTCTTTCCAATGATGTTTTTATTAAAAGATAAATTGTAGACAGGGCTCTGGGTAAAAAGAACATATTAATTCAGCTGTTGGTTAATTGCATCAGGGATTTAGGGGGAACACTTCTGTCCAATTCCCTGCAAAAGCTCTCAGCCTGCTGCTAATCTGCCAACCACGCAAGTTCTCCTTTTTCCTCTTAAAAGACACTGGATTTATACTGGGATTAATAAAATGATGTGGCACCATGATGAAGCTCCAACACTCCAGCTCTATCACTGAATTGAATGGAACATATTTCCCTGTTTCTTTCCTACCACCCTGAATTATCCCTTTTTCTTTTTCTTCCTCTACTAGCTGACTAGCTGCATGGGCGTACACAAACAAACACACTCACACACACACACACACACTTAACGATTCATTATAGTCAGTTGCAGGAGATTTGATGTGACATAACACTTTTTATTAATTACATTGTATCACGACAGACTGGTCCACGTTCCGAGCGAAATCATATCATCACCATCATTACCATCATGACTCATGATCATTTCCACCAGGCAACTTTGCTGCATGTTTCTGTGTGTATGTATGTGTGTATGTGTGTGTGTGTTTTCACCAGTTTAGCACTAATGGGCAGCATCATAGGTCCTGCTTTTCTGCACAACAACCTTGCAAAGACAAACATTTGCTGCATCGGTCAGAGTATTTCCAGCTTTTAATTACATTGTGTGCTTTGTACAGCTGCTTCTAACACCTCGAAGAGCGCATAGAAATAACCTTACAGCGTTTTGTCGTCTGCCCTATTCTATTTGTCTCTTACATTCCAAACATCCACAAAACATTCCAAAATCCCACCCCCTTGGTTTTTCACTACCAGCGCTGCAGCAACAGCAAAACCCTCGAAACACAGAGACACATAGCACAGAATCAAAACATCTGCTACTGAGGAAACAGACATTCTGCATTTTGTAAAATGAATTTTTTTTTCGTTCTTTTTTTCTTTTTATTTTGCAGAGAAGCAGTTTTTTTGTTGCGTTACATTCTCCAGGGCTTATAGGCTTCAGAACCATCCAAGCACAAAGGTAATCTTAAAAATAACCTTTATGGTATTTCAGCTCATTTAGCTCAGACTGTGAACGAGGGGGGAGTAAATATGACACGGATGAAAAAAAATGCTCCCTATGACTTGATGCACTGTGTGTGAAATATGCTTTAGCTCACTGAGGCCTTGTCTGCACTACTGCAAATATTTTTCACTCTGTTTTGCAAAATATCGCCATCCACACAAACACGACTGCAAATGCACGTAAGTCTGCAGAAACAAACCTGTCAAATATGACCAAGAATGATGTAATAAAGTAAAATTACAAAGTTGATTGCCTTCAAGTAATTTTGTTATGATCTCTTTTGCCGCAAACTTGTCATTAGACCTGCCATCGCCATCCAGAGAAACTGTATATAGCCGCCAAAGTTTGCTATGGTTTCTGGTGCATGCTCATCACACCAAGCAGCGGTGGGCATGTGCATAGTCAACTGTCTTCCATTGTCCATTTACACATAGTATCTGAAAACCTGCACATCGGAAGGCTCCATTTTTGAGACAGCCTTTGTGTGTGGAGGAATATTTCACAGACAGAGGAAAAAGACTGCAAATTATCTGCATTTGTACGGACACGGCATAAGTCAGGTGGTTCAGCCCAAACTCAGTTTAACAATGATGTTAAAGTGAGGCAATAGGAAAAGGGAAAGATCTGTCGATATTGCTGATACACTCGTGAAACTCAAGCTTTAGTGAAGTGTATTTAGAAGAAGGCTAATTGTTAGAGTCACAGCGAAACAATGGATTCCATAAATGTTAGCTGCCATAATGCCAACCGCAGTCCGACGTGAATAAGTGAAGTAATTCATGATGAATTGGTTGAACAGCGACAACAAATCAGTTCCTGATTCCTACCATGAAACTTCTACTTAAACTGGGATTTGCATAAAGTCTGCACCCAGTGGGTTGATCCCTCCTGACTCACTCCGGCATCAATCAGCTCGACACACATGCACGCATGCAGACACGCACGCAGACACGCACCCACTCCGGCAGGAGAGTGAGGGAACATCGCTCTGCATCCTGAGGCCCAAGTACTTTATGTCATTCTCTGTCATTTGTGAGCTTTTCCAATTCTCTGCCCTCCACGTCCACAATGAAAAGAAAAAAATAGTACAACCTAGGTTCTGACACAGTCTCTGACAAAGCAGTTAGCAATGCTTATTTCGTTCCAGCAGCTTATTCACATTTGTACATGTATTTTCTTCATTCCTATTGAAGTTACTTCACTTTACAAAAGAAAAAAAAAAAGAAAGTAGCACTTCTAGGGACCAAAGTTTAAGACTATCACATACAGTATAGGCAGCATAGAGGAGGAAAGTTTGCTGAAAAGTCTATTTTACAGTAGGTCACTTGAATAAGAGAGAGAGAGAAGTCAGTGATTGTCGGTCCCTCATTTTCTGAGGCATCCGTTCATACAGCAGTTGTTTTTCTTCCTTTTTTTTTTTTTTTGTCTTTGTTCGACCCACATTCTTGACGTGAGCCGTCGATGCAGAGATCGGAGCAGTGTTCACAGTTCACAGAACACTTCAGCCCTGTGCTGACGGGTCCTCATTCTAACAAACAACGCTCCCCCCTCAGCCTCCTCCTCCTGTAACTGTAAAACCTTCACTGCTGTCCAACTTGAGACAGTTCATTCTTCTGTTGTTGTGTTTTTTTGTTTTTTTTTTTTAAGAAAGAAAACAGCAGATACTCTTCTACTCTTCTGACATTGGAGGGGTTCGTTTCTCACAGTTTTTTCCAGCGTACACACACAGGCCTTCACACACCCTGCCCTCTGTTTATTGCACAGAGATATCGAGTGTGCAAACTCTACTCGACTGTACAGCAGGGATGGACCAGCCCGCGTCATCAATGCTGCGGCAGTTCATGCTCTGACAGGTGAAGATAAATTCGCGATATTTCAAATATGTTTCAAACATGATAGACTGGCGAGACGTCCGTCCCTGCTGTTGAGTGCACTGTACATGAGGACGGGCGATAGGTAGCTGTTCAGAAGGAGCCTGACATAAAAATACATTTCATAATTATCCTACGCACATCTGCGAAACATAACCAGTTCAACCAGTGCTGCTGCTGCTGCAGGAGGCAACTTTTAGATATAGAAAGAAATGTACAAAATGCTTCTCAAATGTATAAATAATAACAATAATAATACAAATCAATCACTATAAATCAATCAAATCAACATTTTCAAGTTCACAAACATCGATACCATCAAGTGCTGTTGTTAATAAAGAAATAAGACTCAGCAATTCCAGACTGTTTCACACCAATGCCGTTGGTGCAGTGATCATGACTTCCAAAACCAAATGTTTGAAAGGAGTCAAACATTTTAGTAAAATGCAAAAACAAACACAGAGCGTGATTTCTGTCATGCATGTTGGCTGTTGTATGTACAGTGTGTGTATGTGTGTGAGTGAGGGAGGGAGGGAGTATGTGACCAGATAAGTGGGTTTTCATCTTGGCGACATGTGGTGTGTTATTGAGTTTATTCTCACTGTAAGCTGTTGGTGGAGTGCCAGTAAAATGTGTTTGCAGTGTGTGTGTGTGTGTGTGTGTGTATTTGAGGGCAGCCACTGGAATGTGACAGCAGTCTGAAGTTGAAGTTGTGGCTTATAGAACATCTGCAGGATGCAGTAATGATGGATGTTCACTCTCAGTTTCTCCCTGAGGACATTCACACCTCCTCTTTCCCTTCTCCCCCTTTTTACTACTCCACTTTCTTCTCCCCCTCCTTCATCTCCTCTCCCTACCTTTACACACTCCCACCGTCTGCACTTTTCTACCCCATTGCTTCTGCTCTGAGCGCACGCCCTTCCTCTCCATTTCTTCCCAATACGCGTTATTACCTCTGCTCCTCAGTCGCTCTTTCTGTTTTTCTTCTCCTTCACCTCTCCCCTTCCCTCCATCTCTCCTTCTCGGCCATAAAACAATAAGTCTTGAATGTCTGTGAGGAGACTGTGCTAATGGGGCCCATTAGGCTGTAATGAAATATACATTACACCATTACAGAGGACGGGGCCTGGCTAAAGCACTGCACCGCTCAAATAATAAAACATGCACAATTCAATTTCCTTCTCGGCCCGTTTTGAGTGTCTTTCAGTGCGTGTGAGATGCAGGTTTGACGGGAGGAGGTATACAATGTGTGTGTGTGTTGTGTACATCCCCTCCAGCACAGATGTGGTTTTCAAGGATGTCTGAGTGCTGAGAGCCTTGATGATTTAATATGGGTTGACCAAATGAACCACACCTTCTCCAGCGCCGCCACCCACACATCTGACCGTGATCTGACCACTCAAAAATCCCAGCCTCCCTAAGCAAACTTTATTCCCCCATCACACCCTCAGCCCCGCCACCCTCCCTCCATCAACACCAGGACCTCGCGATTGTCGGACAGCTGTGGACAAATGAATCAGTTGACCTACGACACGAGTGCTTGACATCACGAGGGAAGCATCTGTCACTTTGCTGAAGGGGGTGGGGGGAGGGGGGGGGTGCTGCATGGTTGATCATCATGTTACGTCGCAGGCCGCTTCTTGGCAAAGAAATACTTCGGAGAATACAATGCACTGTGCAGATATGGGTGCATATATATGTGAAATCATCGATATCAGTCTGTTGCAGATCAACGCAAAATAGATCCTCTTTTTATCCTATATCCATCATTCAGGTACAGTGCCTTGAAAAACCTCTGTCCTCTCTCTGGATCCTTTCTTCAGCAAAGCATCTAAGTGAAGCCTCACTTGGCACCGTCTTGTCAGTCCATTTTTTGTAATCAGCAAAATCGGCCAGCCAGAAATCAGAAATCATCCCACGGGCAGAAAACCAGGGTTTCCTCCTGTTTTTGTGTTCATTATTCTGTTCCAGTCAATCTACTGACTGTTAACCAGTGTGTTAATCATGTCGTCTTATCCACAAGCCACGGCGGATGAATGCTGACAGAAATATTTGCGTACAGTTCTGAGAGACAGACAGAAAGAAAGTACACACAGACAGACAGGGTGAGAGGGGGGATCGGCGTCTTTATGGCTCGACATCTCCCGGAGCCATTTTCTCTGAAAAGGGTCTCACAGTCTCGTATTTACACGCATAGGGATTCAAAGCTTCTGGAAATCCTCCCCGTGCTGCGCCTCCTTTTAAAACTCCAGGATGTTCAAAATGAGTCCCGTTGTCCAACAGGCAGCGACAGATGAGTCACTAAATTTAAAGTCCTGTTAATCAGGTTTCATCAATTTAGCCCCAGTCAGTTTAAAGCATTTGAAAAGAAGAAGAGAAGCTTTTTTTCCCCCTCTCTCCTCCAAAGTTGAATTACTCATTGTAAATGTCTCTTCGGGAAAGGAAAGAGGGAAGGAGTAGATGCACAAAGGAGAGGAAATTGGTCGGGAGGAAAGAGGCGATTGGGGCTGAGTTGAAGAACTTTTTGATTGCCTTAAAGAGTCTGGTAATAGCTTCACATCCTGTACAGCGCCACCTTGCTTGCGCACACACCTTATTCATAGGTATCACCAAGTCTACCCCATAGCAGACACATACGCACACACACACCTCAAATGCATATACATACTTAAATATAGCAACCATCCACACCTAAACACACACATCTCACACAAACACATCCTCGGGCCGGTCCCCCGTGTTCAACCCAGTATATCCAGGTACACAGGTGAGGCCTTGGCCAGGCTGAGGAGCAGGCCGTGGATTTCCTTGATGTTGAGTCTCATGTGTGGCTCTCTCTGCCAGCAACCCAGCATCAGGTCGTACACTTCTTTAGGACAGGTCCTAGGGCGCTGCAGCACCCTACCCTGGGTTATACACTCGATCACCTACAGAGGGAGAAACAAACAGGAAGAAATGAAGGGACAACCTCGCCACGGCCATAAGTCTCCACTTTTATATTCACCCTTTTAATTGCATGAACACCAAATTACAGAACATTAAAACAGGAGCAGCCTCATAAACGCAGCTTCAAATCTATAACTTTGCGTATTTGTTAAATTCCAGTGAGTATGATGGAGGGTTTGCTTGGTAAAGTTGTTTCGCCTCACTGCCATGGCATACAGGGAAAATGTCAGCGTGAATAAATTATTTACCGCCCTGATGAAGTTACATTGCACTGGGGCAGCCATCCAGACAAATGATGCAAGTTCTTAACTAGATTGTGAGCGGAAAAGTCTCCAACTATAGATTTACCACGGTGCAATTAATGTGCTGTCTCATTAAACCTCATATATTCTCTTATATGTTAATTTAAGTAAAAAAAACATCTGAGTTTTAACTCTGCTTCAGTAAGAGGATTTGAGGATCAAGAATTAGGCAACACATTTTGAAAGTGAGCCTGTGACCGAAGAGGAAATTGTTCCTCGTTTAAGCGAGTGTGTATATATATATGTCATGTGACAGTGGTTTGTAAAATATCTATAAGGTTATTTATTTGACTGTAATATAATTTCCTCAAACATTCAATACACCCTGCTGTGAGGGATGAATGCTAATTAGTAGCGCCTGTTAATCCCTAAAACGCTTTGATTCTCCTGAGACGTCTGCTCTACACTATTAAAGATTTGATCTGTAAGAGTTGAATGCGACTCAGAGTAAATATAGATATGTAAAAATATAGGGATATCTCGTTTTGAAGCAAAGGTCAATGAACCGTGTTACAGATATGTGGGCATCAGGTTGGGGTCTGGAGGTGAGTGAACTGTGCATCAGCAGAAATGAACTCGAGGAAAAGAAGAAGGGGCCTGGGGCTAAAGGTCGAGTTCAGATGTAGCCAGAATGATACAGCTGTAAATGGGAAGGCTGACATGTTGAGCAGTAACCAGAGTGGAGGTCAAGAGCAGGTTCATATGGCGAAGGTGAAGGGTTGGAAGGATCTGATGCGGGAAACTGGGTCAAGACCCTGAGTGTAACTGACCAAAGAGCCGATTTGTAAAGTTATTTATTATTCAGAGGAAACAGTGAATTGGTGATTGTCAATAAAGGCTCATGCAGTAAGAGACAGAGACGTGTCTAATTTTCCTGTAATTTGAGTGAGTCTTTCATGGAGCTGGAGGGATTGGTCGATCTTCAAGTAAAATAACCGGCAATTTAAACAGCTTTCTTTTTGACCTGTTGTCAGTCTAAAGCTTCTTGAGCAAGACTCTTCATTTTTTATATCCATATACATATCACTATAATCCAATAATAATAATCCAAAACTGGACATTTATCACTATGTATAATTATTGCAGAACATGATTAATAGAAAACAATAATGTAACCTGCCCATTTGTTCAATTTTTTATTTCTATTCTTATGTATCTATCTATTTCCTTTGTCACTGTATGCTGTGTGTATATAAATCACTTTGGGAGCACATGTCAAATCCTGAACCATTATTTAGTTGTATGTGTCACCAGACCACCAGAATTCAGTGAGATCCATGGTAAAAAAAGAAACAGACATGCTGTGGGTCCCATTGGAAAACAGGGTTTCAAATTCAGTTCCACTCAGAACAAAAGAAGCATCTGCTGCTGCAGTAGCCTGACAGCCATGCCAGACAGCAGCGCTTTCACATCTGCCTCAAACCTGGCTCCTCGGCTCTGTGTCCAATCTCAACATTAATTCAAGACGTGCTTGCTCACTTACTGAGTTTCTGACTGTGGTGCTGTAGCCCCATACTGTACACTGATAAGGATACGCATAATCTACACCTGAGAGAAACTTCGATCAACAGTAGATCAAATATTTATTTTTACTGACGAGCTGTTTCCTCGATGACATCATCATTTGGCTGGAGGTGCTTCCAGGGGAACCTTTACATAACATTGCTGCTTTTTGTTGTGATGGATTTGTTGCTTTCAGAAGCTTGAAGATATCCCAACACTGTGTCAGCCAGTGTTTCATTTTACATGAGGTGACTGTTTTCTGTACCTCGTTGTTGGAGAGCTGGTACCAAGGCTGTTTTCCGTAAGTGAAGATCTCCCACAGTACGACTCCAAGGCTCCAGACGTCACTTTCTGTGGTGAACTTCCTGTACATGATGCTTTCAGGGGGCATCCAGCGGATCGGCAGCATGGTGTGACCTCCGACCTTTTGAACAGAGAAAAGAGGGAGGGGGTTAAGTCAGTATATATCCGGCTCAGTAAGATAAGGTATAAAAGTTTAGGGAGCTGTAAGGCATCTTTTGAGCACATCTCTTTCACTTTCACATCTCTTCCATTCATTTCTGGTTTACATCATGCATTTTAAACGCAGCTCTTCACATTTCGCACAAGGTTTAAAGGAGCCCTGCAAATATTGAATTCCTCCAAACCGCTGCCTGAGGCATTTAAGCAAGCCTGGTTTGGAAGTATATGGCCTCATGTACCTGACTGTAGCACGCCTCACTCTTGAGCAGCAGAACCTTTCATTAAAGCTGAAAGTAAATCGGTGTTATAGGGTTGGTTTATAAAACCTCAAATGCACTTTGCTGTCACTGATTACAGTCGGTTATAAATCAGGCAAATTAATATCCTGTGATCAGTGAACAGATAAGAGTCTTAGTCAAATGCTTTAGAACACAGTCAGCTGTGTGGATTGACTATGAAACTACAGCAGATTCAGTTTGTGAAGTGAGCCGCCATCATTTGACCCTTTTAAAATGTTCCAGTAAATATCAGAGAGCAAAAATCGGCTGCTAAGAAACTCAGACATTGACAGACACTTTTTCATTTCTTTATGATCCAACCTTAGCCGACCGTTTAGAATCTGTTGTCTTCACTTGATACAGTTACTGTTCATGAGCAATGACATTTTTATTGTTCTTTACCACTGATGCCTGTGTGGCCTAACATCAGGTTAAGGTTGCAGCAGCGATCAGAGCCTTTCATACTTCAGACTAAAGGTCAGTGAAGTCTTAGCATATCCATAAAATATTCGATCTCCAACTAATATTAATCAAAATTTTAGTTTGTTAAACTCTGGTGCATTTAAAATGAAGTTGAATGGAAAACAGAGGCTGCCTCTTCTCAAACACCATCTCTTCCTCTCCTCACATGAATCTCCCGAGCCATCTGTGCTCCATTGCTCCACTGCTCCACAAAGACAGGACAATTCATGGTTTATGCCTGTTATTAATGGCTTGGTACCCACACTTGGCCTGTTTCTATGTTGGTCAGTGGCTTATTTAATGGAGTAATAAAATGTTCACGGTCAGATAGCCATCAGGTTCACTGTTGCATTCGGAAAAACATATCTGCCTTCACCTCAGCAGCTCTTTCTCCTCACTGCCCTCGCTTCTATCTCTGTAAAGTCGTGTCACCCTTTCATTTTTTTTGTATTCATTCTTCTTCGTGTGCACCTTCTGTCTCATCTCTAAGATGGCGCACTGTCTCTCTCCCGCTCTGTCTTACAAATATGCATCATTTCAGTGAGCCTCAGAACCAGAGGAAAAATAAGGCAGGCGAGGGCTTTGAGTTCCCTGTAGTGACCTCCTGGAGGCTGCCGTATCCAGGGCAACTGCATTAAAAGCAGAGCATTATGGGATGTGCTGTAGGAGGGGCTTGTGTGACTAACTCCACCTACTCCACTTTGCGTGCAACAAACAAGGGAACTCTACCTTAATTGCCCTCTGTGTTGCTATGGAAACAAAAACTCTTTCCAAGAATCCTAGTATTTACGTGTGTGTGTGTGTGTGTGTGTGTGTGTGTGTGGTTTTATTTCCTTCCCTAGAGAAAAGAGCTTGTTCGTCTGGCCCTCTCAGAAACAGTAATGGATGATATATACATTTTCATCACATGCTGTTGTTCTGCTCTCAGATGTTTATATAAACATAAGAAAAGACATAATGGTACCCGATTGTATTATCTCTTAAGATCCTGAGAAAAAGGTAATTTACATATTTCTCAGGAAAAAAATATGGACAGAGAATATGTATTTTCCACCTGAACATTAGGTCTTGAGCCCTTATTCTGCTCTTTAAATGTTTTTTTTAGCGCAGTTGATTAATTTTGGGTAGAGATTCTGATTCAACACAGGTTCGCACTGGCTGTGGTTGTGTAGTTATTCATATCTGATTCCAACAGATAATTTGTGATAAAGTCCTGATAGTTGGATAATTAGTAAACTAATTATTGTGCTGTTCTGTGTTTTGGAAAGTGTTTCTAGTAGAGCCTTCATAATCAAGGTCTATAGGATCAGTGCACCTCTCTACAGTGCTAAATCAATATGAGTGAGGAAAGCAGACGAGTAAGACACAATCTTCAACAGGATTGTGATGATTTTTGACATGTGAATTATGCAGGCTGTGAAGATTTGGTTTGTTTACTGTCTAATTTTATTTATCAGTTCATCCATCCTGCCATTGTCTATACCACTTATCCTTTGAGGGTCATTAGAGCCAGTCCCAGCAGACAGTGGGTGAGAGATGGGTACATCCTGGATGCTGCCAGCATACAAACAACCTTCACACATAGGGTACAGTACATGTCTTTAAAAATGTCACCAGGTACATTTTTCAGATATATTGAGGGCTGACAGTATTAAGCCTTTATTAACTTGCAGACAGTGATTTGTCAGTCCACACAAACACTGACCCACGCTGCTTGACTCCAGCATCTCCAGGCGCCTCATTAAAATACTGTTTGTGTTGGTCAGTAACACACACACACAGTCTCACACACATACATACAATCTACTTTGTTGCCAGTGTTTCCCTTTCATCCTTTTTGTGCATTCACCCCCCCCCCCCCCCCCCCCCCCCCCCCCCCCCCCCCCCCCCCCCCCCTTCATCCTTTTTGTGCATTCCCCCCCCCCCCCCCCCACACACACACACACCCCCTGCTGCACGTCCAGCCCCACCCACATGCCCACACATACAAAAATACACACGAGGCATCGGACGGAGTCATCCTCCCGTGTTCAATGACGTCACCGCAGCCTCTTCAGTCCTACGTCTCTGTTTCTATTTTCTTACACGTACACACTGGGGGAGGCAGGGGGTGGGCTACGATTCCTCTATGACTCATCTTTGCTCCTGCCTGACGCAAGAGCATAACTGGTGCCCTAAAGGCATAGACACACACACACACACACACACCTCTCTCTGTCCTGGATGCTGGTTGTGCTTTATCTCCCATCGTTCTGTACCTCTCTCCTGCTTCCCTGTTTCCCTGCATCTGTCTGTGTCGTGTGTTTCAGATTTCCTGCTCTGTGGTCGTGTGCAGCTGCAGCTCAGATGTGTGTTTGTTTCTCTCTTGACTACCCTACACGATGTTTCCTCCTCCTCTCCCACCTCAGCATGTGTATGTTCCGTCATCCCTCCATCGCTGCCTCCTCTTCTTTTGTATATTTATTCATATCTTGTTTTCTCCCTCCCTGTGCGGCCTCCCACTCCTCGCTCCCCCACCTCCTCTCTCTTTTCCTGCTGCTCCCTCCATCTCTCTCTCCTTTCATCTTTGCCACCTTCCTGCCTTCGTCTCTCACATACTTCCAACTCTCCCCTTCTCCCCCTTCTCTTTCTCTCATACTGCTTCGGAATACTAAACACAAGTTGTCTGATTACTTTTCTTCCTGACAAACGTTGGATACAACTCCAGGGCTCACTGCCACTGCCTTCGCCCGTTTCTATGACTACAGGCTCGGCGCTCCCGCTTTGTTGAGGCGAGGTGAAAGAAAGGAGGAGGAGGGGGAGGGAGATCACTGTGTGTCGTCACAGAGAAAAGCAAGCCACAGAGGAGAGACCTTAAATTTTACACGTTTAATTTGATCCCACGCACACCTTGTTACTCCACATTTTATCATGCAATTTCAGAGAAAGCAGAAATAAAAACATTGTAGCCATGTTGATATTCAATTTTTGACATTTATAAAGATTGTGTTATAACAGGCTTTCTACATGCTGTGAGATATGACTAACACTAATATTACAGTTAATTTAAATGCACCAGCCTTTCTCTAAATAACGAAAAAAGTTGAATACACCCTCACACACACACACCCTCAGTTTGAAGGTACTATCTTTTATATTATACATTTTTGTCATATCCTTTTGCAGTATAAAATTAAACAGTTTCAGATTTTACAAAAATGCTGATCCAGCTTTTTAGAATATTAACATTGTATTTAATTTACACTTTATGAATCTGTGTGCTAAAATGATCAATCTCAATTTTCTTTCTCCACAATAATGAGTTCAAATTTTTTTAAATCGCAAAAGTTATTACATTGAGTCTAATTGGGGTTGTGTTTTTTTTCGCAAACTATCATTTTTTTACTGATTTCAGTGAGTGATTTTAATTGGATTGAACTGCATCAGAGTGGCATATTAAAATGTGCCCAGCCTTGTCATGCCGCCGTCTCAATAGCCTGGTCTCTGGTGAAAGGCAGACACCCAAATTCATAAATCATAAATAAGATATGGCTGGATGTGTATTGACTCTTGGTGGCAGAACAAGCTACTCCATTAAACAGTCACCAAAACAGCTAATTCTGTCTGTCACTGAAACCTACATGCACTGTGTCATCACTGCTACATGTATGTTTCATTCTGCTGCACTGGGTTCAATGTCCCAACTTGGCCAGGGTCCATCACTCATGCCCATGCGGGGGGGAGGGGGAGCAGGTGGGTACCCATGCAGCAGGGAGGAGGGAGGCTGAAAGAAGAAAATATATCGACACATACACCTACCCTGTAGTAGTCAGTGCTGTAGACGTCTCTGGACATGCCAAAGTCCCCGATCTTAACCAGCAGGTTCTCGCCCACCAGGCAGTTCCTGTCAGACACACAAAACTGCTGTGAAGGACATGTTGATTCAGAGACATAGTCTGACTTACTTCAGGTGTTGTTATGACCTGTTAAGTTAAGTTTGCCTAATCCACTATCCTGTTGCTAATGTGCAAAAGGGAAGAAATTGAATTTTTATTTTGTTATTCAAAAATTATGGAATAACAAATGTTTGTAAAGCTTCTTTATTGTTCTAGAGGTTCGCAGACATCATTATGCTAGCTAATATACTAGGCAGTAGACATCCGATAATAAGCTTGTTTCTGATTTACTGCGTGTAACATCAGTTAAAACATTCGGGTTACTTGACCAAAATGTGTGATAATAGATAGTCAGAGCTCAAGTAGCTCAAGTCAGAGCACAGGACAAACCTGGTGGCCAGGTCACGATGCACAAAGTGCTGAGAAGCCAGGTAGACCATGCCGGACGCTATCTGCTGGGCGATGTGTAGCATCTGAGACTGGGTCAGTTCCACAGGTCTGGTGGTCTGACCCTCTGCCATCAGCACCGCGTCCGGACCGTGAGCCCTGTGAATAGAGTTAATGAAAAAATGTTTCTACAATCGGAAATTTTCTGAATTTGGCAAAAATGTTTGAAGCAGTGAAGAATGAGCCATACCTGAGGAACTTGTTGAGGTCTCCATGTTTCATGTACTCGAACACCATGATGAGCGGGTCGCTCTCCACGCAGACGCCGTAAAAAGTGACGATGTGTTCGTGTTGGAGGTTCGTCAGGAGCTCAGCTTCACGGTGGAAATCCTTCCTGGCATTTTCACTGGCCTCTTTTAGTGTCTGCACACACACATACACACAAATGAATACTTCATTAAACCGACAAATGAAATACTGTCACAGTGTTCCACGTACACTTTTGCCAATTAGTCATTTTCACAGTGGACACAGTCTGCTCCACTTTATTTGGCCCATGTCCACCATGGAAAAAATGTCTTGCCTTGTAAAAGTGAGTTACAGCAACTCGGCGCACACATTGTGAAATTACTGGCACTGAGCAAGGATTGATTCAATGACAGCAGGAAAAATGGAGACATTTTATATTAATGGAAATCATTACAAAGTACAGCAATGTTGTACAACACTGTTGTACAACACTTCATTATAGTCCCAGGTTCCCTCTGTAACTAATCTCCTTTCCATGAATCAGGAAATCTGTTGGGCAGGTTGTGTAACACAAGCATCTGCGACAAAGACGTAAAAAGGAAAAAAAAAAGGAAGAGAGAGAGAGAGAGGCATTTGCAGGAAATGAAAGTGATACAGGGTCTGTATTCATTTTACATCTAATGAAGAGAAATATAGAAAAGTCCTCTTGCCCTGTACATGCATAATTGATGGCCTTCCTACAGCTTATGACATAGATATATGTTCACGCTCCACCTTGTGCATGTCCATGCGAGTGTGTCTGCGAACTAACAGTGCAGATGGAAGCTCCTGTTACAAACACAGGTCTAAAGGACAAGTAGAAGTCACCCAGAGAGCTCACGAAGAAGGAAGTGACCTGTGACCTTTCATGCAGAACGCTGAGATGCCAGAAAACGAGACAGACTGTGAATCCACTCCACATATTCTCAGCCAATCACCAAGGAGAGGCTCGATCACATACTTTACAGGCTGTAAGAGGATACAGCTCCGTAATGACAGCGGAATATTACAGTATAGATACTGTATGGACTACGCTCCGGTCGGGAAATGTGATATCGGACATATATGGGAAATGGTGGTTGACCTGTCCGCTGAAAGTGAACATAGTTTCTAATAAAAAACATCCCAGTTCCTCTAAACACCAAACTGAGCAGGAGGATGAGTAATGATGATAAAATCATTCACACCCCCTTCTTGAACGGTTTGGGAATTGTGATTAATAGCTTAATTGATTAAAGGTTAGTAAATAACTCGTCACCATTGAAAAGTAACACATGGTGGATATTACTAGTATTTCATCACAGAGCAATTATTAACACTGTTAATATCGATACTAGAGGATCTTCTTGGAGAAAACAGGCATCAGGGACACTGGAGAACACTGACTGCTGTTTAGTTTAACTAGTTTTCCTCTGAATTGGAAAACTAAATCTGTAATCTATAATTTGATGTTGAAAGGCAAAAAAAAAAAAAAAGCATTTCTTGCCAAAGATGTGCATTGCACCACTGAGCTCAATCAGCAAACTGCAACAACATTCCACACTGTGCTAAGCAAAACATGTTAATGTTGAATTCAGAACGCTACAACAGAGACTTTGCTGTGCGTCAGAAAACTCAACACATCGACGGTCATGCTCTGACTGTCTGAACTCAGTGTTGCATTAAGTGTCGGGCCAAAAGTCCAATATTTTGCACTGTTAGATATCCGGTCCCTGGACAAATAACAACCAATCAACAGCCTCTAGCTTTAGCTTGCATCCTATCTTCCATGTGCAAAAGGCAACTGTGGAAAATGGAAAGTGTTGATGATCGATTGCATGCAAGCATGTATAGACGTAAATGTGTGTGCATATGCATATTTCTGTGTTCATGTGTACATGTTGTGGTGTTGCCTGTGATCGATGGCTGCTCAGCATATTATAGTAAAATTTAGCTCTGTATTATGGATGACTGGATGATTGATAGCTGACTCTAAAACCAGGACCATTAAGCTCTATTACCGAGTGCAGGTTGTTATAATGTGGTGCCGAAGAGAGAACATGTTGCGATAATGTACAGCAGCATCCATGACAGAGTGTAACAACACGAGTCAAGTATGTACATGAGAAACAATGAACAGGAGGGAGGATGGACTAACACACCTCAAGGTTCAGAGGACTGTAATTTCTTCAATATGTCTTGATTGAACAATGAAGACAAATCCTAGACCTACATCCTCTTTCAGTCTGGGTGGCACATTACCTCCAAGGGGCCTATTTTCTCCTAACCTGTCCATGACCAGAACCTAATTTCTGGTTGTAGTTTTAAGTTCCAGAAGCAGTGTCTCAGTTATTTTTGGATTATCCATGCAGTTTTGTGAACTACTTTCAACCCCCCCCCCCACCAAAAGTCCCTTTGTAGTTTAGTTTTTTGAACCAATCCTGAAAATCCCTGAAAATGTGTTGGAAACATTTCCAGCAGCTTTCATCCCATTTTAGCTTCTTGGATGGAGCGAGCGGGGGGGGGGACTGCAGAGAAGAAATGGTGAGTCATGCCAAACGACAATGAGACGAGGATGAAAAGAGTGAGACGTGCACTTGCAGAGCAGTTAGTACATTAGCTGATTGAACAAAAATGATGAATTGAGAGACTTAAATCAATGACGTGACACTAATGATTCAATGATTCATCCACTGTACAGCATGTCTATCAACGGCTGGACCTGGGCTAGATTAGTGTTGGTTATGTACTGACTATAGAACAGTTTTACCTGACTTCAACCTCCAGACACTGGTTCTACAACCAAGAACTCTGCTTCTGAGGATTTTCAGGTGCATATTTTCTAAAGTGCCCAGACTGAGCTGAAGCTGAGCTCTCATCAAACTTTGCGTGGCCAGCGAGCGACTTAGAGCTAACCTGGAAAGGAAACAGGAAGTGTTGGAAGAGACAAGAAAGTGGAGGATTTGAGAGGAGGAAATTGCCAGGATGAGAAGAGGAGAAGGAAAAAGCCTGAGTTTGAGGTGAGAAGTGAAGGGCAGAGGAAGTGGGGTTTGGAGGGTAAAGGAAGACAGAGGGAGGAAGGAGAAGGAAGGAAGGTGATGGGGGGGGTCTCTCACAGGTCATGTATTGTTAATGAGACGTTCTTCCCCAATCAGATCCTGTTTCACCGCAGACCAGCAGAGAAAGCATACTTGATGGAAGGATGTGAAGGGGGGATGCTCCCTGGGAAACTGTTCAATTTGAGCCCCGGAAGTCGGTGGTTTGAATGTAATTCCACCTTTCGCTTACTCTCGAAAGGAACGGCTTTCTAATAGCGGAGCAAATGGAGGCAAAATGATGGCGATGCAGACGCCATAGCAACGATTTCATTTAAAAAGCCCATTCTTCATAAGGCAAGATTACCTGCTGCCATATTTAATTTGTGTAATGTATTCTTGCTATCAGGTCTGATTGCAAAAATAAATGACATACTTTCAATGATATCGTAATTTCATTTATTTTGGTACCACCGATCATTCTGCAGGAGAAGGGGGTTTTAAAAGGTCTCATCTCAATAATAGATTCTTCATGAACTCTAAGATTTATCATTTAATTCTATTTTAAATTTTATTTCTGATGAGAAGCAGACTCTTCACGAACTCCCATTCTTATTTGGGTCCCTGGGAAAGTTTTCTGTTCTTGCTCAGGTCTGTAACTGCATGCATTGATTACCTTGACAGCCACCAGTATCTTCTCCTGGTCAGGTGAGAGGTTGTAACACTCTGCCAGGAAGACCTTTCCAAAGGCTCCCTCTCCCAGTTCTCTCTTCAGCACAATGTTGTGCCTCTTAATATGCTGGACGACTATTGAACAAGGAGACACAAAGACAGAAAAAAAAAAAATTATTTTGGCCATTTTGGATCAGAAATACATAATATAATCTAAATTCCATTTCTACAATAATCTATCACTCCAATGTTTACCTTCATATTTTGTCAAATAATTTTCATCCAGATTTTATTGTAATTTCAATATTCAATATGTGTTTCGTTGTCTGTGGTGTTCGTAATCTCCTCCTGCGTCCTGCTCACCCACAGTTGGATAAGAGCAGATAAACCTGCTCTCTGTTGCTAAGTAACTCCCAACTCCATGCCACTTGATTTTTTTCAGAAAATTTGGCATTTCACCGTGGTGATGATTCAAGCTTTTTTTTTTTTAATGTCGAATGATTAACAGCATGGTGTCCTCTCTAGAGCCTGCGTGTCTTTCTGAATGTAATCCACATGTAAAACTGTCTGCATGCAAGGAAACTCCTAATACCCCACATGCACTTGGGTATTTCTTGAACACACACACACACACACATAAACACATAGTGAGAGGGAAGACAACAAGATTGGAGATTTATCTGTGATGTGATTAAGAGGTGCATTTGAAGAAAAGCTGTCCACTCAGAATATCAAATTAAAGCCCGGCTAGACTCTCAGAAGCTACATCGATCTATGCTGTTAGCTACTGAGGTCCACCAAAACCTAATAATATAGACATAGCGAATGAGAGCGAGAGAGAGAGCGAGAGAGAAAGATAAACGCCACGTCACTGGTTTACATCCGGTTTTGTCAAGCATCTAATTTTCAGAGTAAGATTGTGCAGGAGGGAAACACTAACCACTGAAAATATATGTGTCTAGAGGCAGCGTATAGCTCACCTGCTAGGGCTTTCACAAATGTGCTACCTACATCCTATACATTAAAGGTAATTAAAGATACACCCAAAGATACACTTGGACAGTAAATACTCTACCACCTTTTTCCAGTGTACTGATTAGTGGCTTCTTGTTTTTACTGGTCTCCTTCCAAACTAGCTACTGCTACGTCACTGGTTTAGAACCAAGACTAGATTGACACTCTGATTATCTCGGGTGGATTTTAACCTGTACTGTCATCCAACTGAAAATCCAGTCACCCACAAGCTTTGATTTGGGCAAGAGTGGTGAAATGTCTATGTAATGTATTAACATTTATCATCTATTGGTCGTGACATGAAGTCCTCAGTAAAGAAACAAAAGAGGCAGGAAATGGAACAATCACAACTCCCCGAGCAGAAGCAGCACACAATAAACCCACATCCCCATAAGACAACAACCCACCATTTAACCAGCTAATTACCTCACCACACTATTTCTTACTGCGGTTCTGTTATAAGCACTCACCCATAAAAACGCCTCGCACCACTTCTCCCTAATTAACATCCCCAAACAGCAAATAAATTGATGTGTGCAGACCAATGATCCCTCTATTGCTAAATCTTTTGTTCCTCTGACAGGAAGATTAGGTGTTGGCTCACAGCATGTCATGCCGCATCTAGAACTCACTTTTTTTTATGTCAGATTTTCACATTTTTGCCACAATTTTTGCATTTACGTAAGCAGGAATCTTTAATCGTTATATATGGTAATCAGAATCCTTACATATTGGGTATTTCTCATGCTATTATACTGCTCATGAATCAGGCACATTTCTCCTTCCATCCTGCTTTCATTATTTAACTGTATCTCTGTGTGCAGGGCTACACATGCCCCTCTCCTCCTCAATCAGTATCCTTAATTAAGATCTACAGGAATATTATTCCCCATTTACCAAACTTTGTACTCTTATTTTCTGGTGTTTTTCTTAATTAGCACCCGTTTTCCATGCTTACCATATTCACTCATTTTCTTTCATTTAGCATCCCTCCATCCAGCCTCATTATCTGACTCTCACTTTCCATATTTAGTATCCCTCTGTTCCATCATTTCTCCCTTTTGCCATTTTAATCAACATCCTCCTGTAACCCGGGCTCTCTGGTTCAAGAGTCCCATTTCACATAAAATGTAAGTCTGTCCTTACTGACTTGAATATGATTTGAATTCTGTAAAAAAAAAAAAAAAATGTCCAGATGCTGTCTTCTTTCCGTAGTCTGCCTTACTCCCCTTTCACCAGCACTTCCATGGTCTATTAGTAGGAATAGTAACAGTCACTGGGGTAACAAAAGCGTGCTTCTAAAAACAGTTGTAATACTTGCTGGATTTCATTGTCTGGACAGGCAAATGGTTCAACCTTGACTTTCCCATCTTGGTTGTCCTTTGACCTGATCAGTCTAACAGAAGGATCTCCAGCACCGTCTTGTGTCTTGTGACCACTTGACAGCTACATGGTTCGACCTCTTCTTTATTCATGCTGGGTCATTCGTTAGGCTTGCCCCTTGGTTATACACAAATATCTCCAGCATGTTTTTGGGACTAGAGGCGAACAGGTCTGCTGGCTGTGGATTTTCTCTAGGGACTATGAGGGCTCTTAGACGCATCAATATCCTTGACTAGGCCAACTCTCAGAGGGCCAACTCCTTCTCTTCGGATCAGGAGTTGCTGGAACTCACTACTGGTCTAGGTCACAGATGTCTGTTGGAGTTGGCCAGCTCCTGAAAACAGTCTCTCTGGGTGATTAGCCAGAGCCCCACTGGTTCTTTGTTGTTTGTCAGTCGCCGCTCCCGCAGGAGGTCTTTAGGCAAGAGGACCCTGCTCTTGGCCCTATTCTTTCTCATCGATTGGTGCAGTTTGGCATGATGCACTCTGATTTTTATGAGACCTCTCTCCATGTTACCTCTGAGTCAGGCTGGGCTGGGTATGGCAAGCTTAGGCTATGTCAACCACAATTTGGTTAACTCTGGAAAGATATGGACTTGATCTTTTCATGACTGGTATCTTTGGTCATGAAGAGAACTTAAGTTTTCAATCCAACCACTTGTCTGTATGCTTTAAAGCCTTTCTGTTAGTACCAAACGCCCACTTTCCATTTACGAACATTCAAGTTCATTTTAAACACATTGGAGATTGGAGATTCCCTGGATTATTCATCATTCAGCAATCAATAATACTACAATTACTTTGTCTGCACCATAGTAACACTCATTTCATACGTTTACTTCTTAGCTTCTTAACTTATCTTTCAGTATTTGTGGTTGTCAAACTTGTGTTGATATCTCAGATATCAATGCTATGGTGCAAGTTATAAGCGCTCTTCTTTTCCCGTATCCAGGGCTGCTTCTTTCCAATATGGGATGGGCTTGTGCCTTCTGGGTGTCTAAACTTGACTTGTCAATGTCTCTCTGTGGACTAATTCAATTACGTTATGGTCTGATCCAAGTATGTGGCCTTGTGACCTTCATAGGTCTGACACCAGTGCCTTTGGTTTGTTTGTGCGCTAGCAGGAAATGTTTTTCCACTAGTCTTTTCCTCTGTCTGTCTTTTTCCATCACTTGTTTATGACAGTTCCTAGAACATAAGCATCCAGACGAATAAGATTTTCCATCAATCACCTCTCCTGCATATTTCCATCCGTACTTTTCCTACATCCTGTGGTCTCACTCCATCTCCTTGCAGAGCGACCTCTAACACCCTTCCCTCCTAATCAGGATCTTATAAACACAAATGAATGTCTCGGGTCATAATTATTCCGTTTGCCATCTGCCTCTACATCCTTTCCTCCTCCTCTCCTCAAGGAAATAAAACAGCATAAAAATTCAACAATGTAATCGGTCAAATCATTTTTGACAGATGCTTTGAAAATATAACCAACAAGGACTTGAACTGTTCAAATAATGTCAATGTTTTACTAAATTTCCCCCTCTTCACCACACCTCCTTTTAGTCAACCACTCTACACCCTCCCATCAGAAGATGTGGCTTGTTATGACCTCAATTTTTCAAAGTGTGTGTGTGTGTGCGCGCACGTGTCTGTGTGAAAGGGTGTGTTCAAATGCTGAACACACGTGTTGACTTGTGAATTACGTTTTCCAGAACAGTGTCAATCCCCATTCCCTAGATACAACAAAATACAAAACCCCACAGATCTGCTGAGTTGTAACACTGGAAAAAATGAGAGCTACTGTTGATGGAGGGAAGAGGAAGGTGTAACATAACAAATAGATAAAAAAAAAATCCCTCCTTCAGTTCAGTGCTGACTGAGGGCAATAATTCTACAATATTTAAACTCAGTCAGTTTAAATATGACTCACTCAAATAATAGGAATTTAAATTTTGGGAACTATTATACTATAGTTAAATATTACTGGCAGGTTTACCATGGAGAAACCACCTCTAAATTCTGGTAAGAAAGCAACTGGGCATATTTTCAGTGTCAAACTATGTCTTTAATCACATTTGAATTTAGCAAACTTTGTGTTAGAGAATTAAAATGTATATGGCTGAGGGTCTGTGTCAGGAGCAGGGTTGTCCATTGACTAAAGGGTTGGACATCCAATTCCCTGTTCCCTGAAATCCAAATTTTATTGTGTTATTAGTTACTTTGAGGCTTGTTCCTAAGAGTGTTCCAAGTTGGATCCACTAACCTACAGTGCAATAAATCCCTCTTATCGGACTGATGAATACCACCTGTTCATGAGGAGATGCATATTTGTGAGATTTGATCAATGCCCCTGAAGTCGCCATATAAGGCTGCCGCATCATTTATAGGAAAGGATTGTTCGTAGAAATGTAACACAAAAGTAAAAAGAGGGATTTTCCCGAGGGACGCTTCAGGTCCTGCTGCCAGTGAACAAAAAGATAACATATTCAGCAGGAGTCGTATGATGGCACCCAAAACAATTAGAAAATGCTAATAGTGCATCTGTCAGTGACGTGTCATCAGAGACCCGCACACAGACCCTGCAGGAGCTGTCAGTGACAGAGTAGATGATGCTTTGTTTGTATATCTTCTTAATTCAATTCATGATATTCCCCTTTATTTTGAAGTTTTAAAAAATAGAATTGCTATATCTGCTTATGTTCTCACTTAAATGTACAATGACACTTACCAGCAAGTCTCAAAAAAGCCTCAATTTAAGGGGTGCAAATTCTAAAACCTCTAACCTCAAGTAAATAAAACTAGAGACCTTTGGTTTCTCCTCAGTTCCTGCGAATATTGTTTAGCTATGTGCATGAATAACAAATGAAGCCTGATTGATTGTGTGGTATTTCTAAAGGTCTGAACATCCTCCGTCCTGTGTGTGCACACATGGGATAAAGATCATTTAAACAGTAGTGGCCACCAATTTTAGACATTTAGCACAACTCCTTAATGTTAGAAACTCCTCTGACGATATTGTTTAAGAGGTGTTCACTTCAGTTTTAATCTGTACAACAGAGGCTTTGCAACTATTGCCGTAATTACATGCTGCTCCATCATCTCTGCAGAGTAATTGCTGCCAGGAAGAGGTCGGTGCCATCTTTTTTAGCAGAAACGTGTGCCTACTACTGATTCCTGAATTCAAAATAACACACCACAAGCTGGTTAAGGCCACTATTAAAAAAAACAAAAACAAAAAAAACAAGAGTTCAGTTCCTGGCATGCAACCTAGCATCACTTTGCCAAAAATGTCTCCATCAAAAGCTATTATATGGGTCTGGGTGCCAAATAATCCATCAGATACTTTCAGAATTTATGCTGCTGAGTCAAAGAAGCACGCAGAGTAATAGCTGTAATGGCTGTAATATATTAAAGCCACGCATATAGGCACATACACAGAAGTGCATTATTGACTTTCATTGATCCTCTGCCCTTGCGTTCTTGTCTTTAGGCTGTAAATCCCTGTTTATCTTTTCATTATATCGCAGGAACGAAGAGGTCAACTCCCAGTCTTCCATTATTACGCCCCCACCCCACCTCCCCCACCTTGCCCTGAACACAAAGAGCCTGATGCACACACACACACACACACGTGCAGTTCCATAATTTACAATAGAGCACAAGGCCACAGCTTGGGGAAGCTTTTATTACTTTCCAATAATCATAATGTCATGTTGATGGACCAGGTCAATATACTTGTGTGCTCTGTCTATTTGACTGTTTCTCCCTCTGTGTCATCTTGTGTTTTCTTCATGTGTCTCTTCTTCTCTGTTTGTCTGTCTCCTACCAACTCCCTTCGACTGCCTTCTTTTGTTTGATTTGTGACAGTGTGTGTGTGTGTGTGTGTGTGTGTGTGTGTGCCCATGTCTGACGTGTTTAGATGAATTGAAGCTTTTCAACCTCAGAAAAAACATCACGTCTACCTGTGGTGCTTTGCTTCCTGCAGCTGAGGGAATATCTGTGCATGAGTCACACATGGAAGTTTCAAATTTATGAATGGATATGTGTCTAACATCTGCTCACACACACACACACACACACACTTTCTATTTCACCCTTTAAATTCGCAGCTCCAAGGTCATTGCCATGATAGCAAAGTGAATGTGTTGCCATGGCAACTCCTGTGGAAACTTGCTCATACAGCTCATAACTGGTGGATAAATGCGTTTTTTTTTTTTCTTCCCCCACTGTAGTTCATTTGGCTCGGTATTGATTGGTTGTATTACTCACATGTGTCCGTTTTGAGCAGGCTGTTTGTGCTCCTGAAGTACTGAGGGTTCTCGATCACCGGGATCTTGGTCATTCCGATGATGACGGCATCAGGGCCCATCTCGGAGGAGGAAGGAGTGTTGCTGCCATTGGACACGTGGTGAAGAGGAGAGGCTGAGTCATCATCGTTACTGATCACTGATGACGGCCCTGAGAGAGCAGAGTGGTGGAGAGATCAGTGTGTTAATGTTAATCTTTACAATGACTGAGAAAGGTCGCGTGTGAGAGACAGAGACAACATTGCAGTCATGTTAATTACATAAGGACACGAGAGAATTAATTAAGTGGGGAAGTGAGCAGTTATTGCTGATCACATTAGAGTGCTCAGAGAAGGAGTGGTGGATCTCTAACAATGAGCCACTACACTGGCTTGTTTTATGGAACAGTCGCATTCCTGGTGGATTACTTTCACCTTTTAACCTGCTGACTGTCCTGACGTAAGATAGAGTTGTTGTAAAAATCTCTCCTTGGACTATTATAAACAGCTGTGAGCTCTGAGGAGCAGACAAACAGTTTTGAGAATGAGCAGAGGAAATGTGCACATGAGCGAGTGAGGGTGTGACTGGAGTTGAATGTGAAATGAAGTAAGTGTTCTCAAAACGCCATAAAGACGGCAGAGAAACCTGCTGTATGGAGTTTTTAGTGCTCATAAAATTTCCAACTGCCCAAATTGGACTTCTGGGATTATATGTCATTATCTCAAAGGTTTCTGAAACACCCATTAAAAAATGGACGTATTCCTTTATTCAGCTGCTCCATGAAAGCGAGCGAAAACATCCATCAATACCTTCTCATCGAGAAGGACGTAGAGCCACATAAGGACAAGGACCTCATGCAAACACACACAAACCAAGATTACACAGCCATCATTGCATACAGCTTCAATTGCCATGTTTGTATGATCCAACCTAAGAAATCTCACAAAATAAAAGCAACAACTTTGAGCAAATAGAGTGAAGCTGCATAAGACCGTAGTCCAACAGCCCACCAAGCTGAGGAAGAGTGAAGGCAGATATTTGTACCAGAGATGGTGCTGAGTGCAGAGTTGGGTTATTAATGTAGAGGTAATTATATACATGTGATGGGTTGGTTGTTGACTACAGGCTTTGGACTCTTGGATAAATAGTTATTTGTGGACAGTTGTGATTATGTGCCCTTTAGTTTATGACTTTTACCTGTGTTTCCTGTTTTATTTTGAAGTGCAGGAGATCCCATGGGAGCAAATGTTCTCGGTTGATATAGTTATATACTATGAGGACTTGTCTCTTGTATTAAAAAAAGCTGCTTTTCTGCGTCATTCAAACCCTAGCTATAAAAATCCCTTCCTCATATCAGAAACCTGTCTGAGAGCAAAGCTGCAACAACAACATGAAGCAAGACGGTGAAAACAGAAGAGAGGTGGGATGGTGTGAGTCAGACACTGAGCCCAACCCTTTTCACATAGAGTGTTTTGTTTTGGCAACAGAAGTGTTATTCTTTTCTAATTAGGACAGTGAGGCCAACTTCACGTTCACAAGTTTGTCACTGACAGTAAACCTTCATCGCTGCTAATTCCCTGTGTCTTTAGGTCCAGTGCCAGAGCAAACAATCCCAGCTTTCACACTCAGACTGTATCACTTTACAGCAGACACATTTGCAAGTGCACACAGGTTTCTCACTCCTTTGGATATGAAATCACACACACGTGCACACACACAGGCAAACAATGATTATCATGTTACCGCCTGATACTAACAGCCACCCTGAAGGATTAATTCACATTTTCAAACAGTTGAGAACTGTATCCCCATGTATATGGAAAGTTGGAGTGACCGCTGTATTGTTCCTTCTGTGAAGTGATGGGGAAAAGTCACCTTTTGCATTCACAAAAACTTCTGTAACACACTAGAGGAAAGAAAGAAAGAAGCTTGACTTTAAATCAAGAGTTTATTCGTTGTCTCCCCTGATGCAGTTTTAAATCTCTGCTCCTTGATGTTGCTGAAGGTTTAAATTCAGGGACTCCCCATGACTCTCAACCTACAGAGAATCAGAACTCCACATGGTTCAGGAGATGGAGTTCTCCATCAATCAAAAAAGTTGCCTGACTTCCTTTTAACACATCCGACGGGATCCTCTGTTTCAACTGGAAGTGTTGAATCAGATGATAGAAGTTTTTCCTACCCTCAGAAATATGTTTTTAATCCATATAAACAGTAGGTCTATAGTCCCGTAGAGAGGTCTTCTCCTATGATGGGATCTAGTGATCAATATAAGCTTGGATTGTCCCTCTATTATTTGCACAGATAGACCGATGAGCTCCTAAGGTTAATTATCTGAACCCTTACTGAAAATATTCGAACACACACACACACACAATATTATTTTACTGAATCCCTGACATGACTTACAGAAACATCTGAACTGAATAGAGCCATTGTTCATGCTATTAGAATAATACCTCTGGAGACTGTAGTCTGGTTCAGGTTATAGTCTAGACTTGTTATTAGTCTAGATCAGGTTATACTTCTGAATTTGAATCTAAGTGGGCCGACGTTTCTGTTCCTCATTGAAGTTCCGACGTCCGCCAAATAACACAATCATTGGCGCACGTCATTGTTCTTTAATAGCAAACAACCTCACGAGGGCACAGGGCTAGAAAAACCTGTGCCAGAGAATGGATGCAGTGTACACACTTGGATGTCAGCATCGCACCCAGGCACAGTAGCTCCAGTATCGCTCAGTCCTTCTGCAGACCTCTTCAAGATGCAAACACTGTAGTATGAATTGAGATTGATTTCCCCAAAGCACAAAACACAGTCGATGTTTTTCCTCTCACTCCTCTGAATTCTAACACTGCCATTGTTCATTTCCTGTGTGCCTGGCCTCGTCGCAGGTTCCGCTGCTGCTGACGGGGCTCGACTGAGAGGGAGCATCTGGGAAGTTTGTTTGTCCGTGTGCGTTTGTGTGAGAGTGAAGTCATCTTGCAGCATCTTTCTGTTCATGCATAGTGTTAGTTTCAGTAAGTGGACCCCACAGAGTGATGTTGGGGAATAAACGAAAAACTATACGTACTGCGTTGAATTGAGAACATTCTGTTTGTAGCCGTTCGCTTTGGGAAGAATGCTCTTTGCAATTCTCTGCTATAACCAAAACCATGCCCCATTTTTCCTGCATTACAAATTGTTACTCCCATACAAAAATCCATGTTCAATCAATTCTCTGTACTTTTTATCGCTGTTGTTTTAACCGTGGAATATATTATTTTATTGTTTTTCATAGTCAGCAATTGTACCTGTCCTGGTCTTATTATTTTCTCATCTGTCATTTGTGAAGGGCTTTGAACTGCAATAACCCTATGCAAGTTTGGTTCATTGACTGATTACATTAACTTAATCACAATAATGACCATGGTGAGAGTTTTGAAACCAACCCTAACCCTTCAAATTCCCTGAAAATGTACAAATCACCAGACGCAACATTAAAACCGCTTCACTCTTCCAACTGTTTCCTTGGAATTCATCGCAATCCATTACTTTGTCTGTCTCTGAAAGTGACATGAAACCCCACCCGACTGCTGTTCTTTCTCAGGCTCACAGTTATTTCAATTAGGAAATAGTTTTTTAATTGTCTCACTGAACCACTTGTGCAATCAAGACAATGAGCTGTTAGCTTCTCAGTTTTCATGTTTTCTGACCTTAGCTCTTGTTCTTTGACTTTATCTCAGCGTCACAAAGGAAGAGAAAAGGCTCGATGGACACAAGACTTGTCAGTATGCGTGTTTGTGTTGGGAGCTGTTGGGAGGAGCTGAAGATCATTAACACAGAGAGGTCCCAGGGTCAGATCGTTATAAATGCCGTTAAGCCGTGGGGGAATAGGAGTGTATGTGTGTGAGAGTAAGAGAGACATGGAGGAAGGCAGAGGAGGGCCCACAGGGAATGACCTGGTAAGAGGGGGATGAAGCTGTAGCGATGAGAGGTGATGGGAGGGAAAGAGAGACGGACAGAGGAGGTGAAGGTGTAAGTGGGGTCAGGTCGTGACTCATGACCCAACACCGTTAATGTATCTGATGTTTAAACTGATGGTGTCTCGTGCTCGTCATAGTCTGGTGGCTCTGCCCGCTCTATCATCGCAGCCATTTTCCTCTCACGTCACGATTGGCGTGGAAGACTCAATCGAATCAACGGAACAATGACGTACTACCTTGCAAGTGCAAATCTTTGTAAATTCACAAATTGAAATCATACATCCTCAGGACATTCACTTTTTCTATTTGTCCAAATTAGTTCCACTGAGGGCTAATTTGGGTTCATGTGTCATTGGTCTTGAACGGGATCCAACTCGTTTTAGCATGTGACATGTACTCATCACCACTTGACCACTTACCTCTAGAGTTCGGCTACAACGTCATTTAAAAAACTGTGACACTGGGTGTGACTTTGATCATGCCTCATTTTGACACAAGCGTCCCTGTGTGTGACTGACAGCTGCTTCTCTCAACAGAGGACGTGGCAGTGCTGCCTTGGGACAGAGTACAACTCAGGAATAATGACAGCATTAAAATAAATGACCTCCAGTCCACGGGGTCCGCTTCATTCAAGGTTGGTGTCTGGTGCTGGAAATGAGGCTCCGGGTAAAACTAAGCAGATGTGTTGCTCCATCATGTAATGAATATCAAAACACAGGAAAATCTCTCTGTGTTGAATTATGATGAAACAATGGAAGCTTGGGTTGACAGTTGGTGTTGCAGCGCTTGGCTGGAGGATCCTGCAGACATGCAAAGACTATTGGCGTGGACAAAGCCACAGGAGCAACAGATTCGACACAGATGATTGTGAGTCAAAGACAGTGTTTCACAGCTATGAAGACGCCCCTGTGGATGGTCCGTCCTTTAGCCCTGTGGGTTGCTGCAGTGGGAGCAGTGTGATTGTCAGAGCTTTGGGGTTTTGGGCCAGCAGTGGAGTAGGAGTTTTATGGCAGGAGGCTCCACTGGAGCTGAGTTAAAACAATGACTTTGAGTGACGGTATCGATCCCTCTTAGGGTCTCTGGGTATATCTCAGACAAACTGCAGCCATTTACTGCTGCATGCTGCCCACGGCGATGGATGTAGAGTGGCTATTATGGGATTTAAGGTCATCAGAGCCTGTCTGTTAAAACAACTTGGTCATCTTGTGCTCAGACAGCAGTGAGGACAGTTGTCGGCAGATAGTAGTGGAATACTTCATTTAGGATAGTCGGTGTGGAAAGACTACAAGATTGGTTGGAGTGTGATTCACTCGATGCTGGTTTAGTCTCTGTACTTGTGACCATTTGGTGCATGTACTACCTCCATCTTGCCTGGAGCTGCTGATGGAGCAGAGCGGTGTTCATGACAGTTTCATGGGGGGGAAGAACACTTGGCTCCAGCTTGTGGCTGTTGTCTTAGAGCAGTCAGCAGAGCAAGGACAGGGCTTCTGCCTCTATTGACCCCAAAGGCCTCCATGACCCCTTAAGCCCTTCACAATATGTGTAAACACACACACACACACACACACACACACACAAGCAGACGCTCACAAATGACTGGTAACATAACCCAGTGGTCTCTAACTTTGCTGTCAACTGGCTATACACAGGAAGCAATCTATTGATCCAGGAGGAAGGGATGAGGGAGGGATGAGGTGAAGAGGGACAGCAGGGAGGAAGTTGCTTGGCTGAGAAGCAGGAAGATAAATTCTCAAAATATGCAGGGAAATAAATAGAAATGTAAAAAAGCGTTTATATATATATATATAATATATATATATATATATATATATTTATTTATTTATTTTTATTTTTTTATTTTTTTTTAAAGCTTAATAACAACTATTGATCATTGTTATCTACCCCTGATATTTTTTCGGTGTGAGTTTTTAAATGTTTCTCTTGTCACCAAATACAAATATCCAAAATTTGAAATGCCATTTTATAAGTGCTTATATTGTTTATTTTAAATCCAGTAATTGTTTCCTTATAACATCAACAAAGACAGAAAAATGCCACGGTGACACCTCTGATAGTGTCTTCTTTTGTTTGACAGCTTGTCCGAATTTCACTTGACAAAACTTGGCAGATTATCAAAACAAAAAGAAAGAAATCCCTGATAAACAAACAACAATTATTGGAGAAATAATTGGAATACTGACAAAGATGACATCCAACATGGATGGTGGCAGATGGGCTTTGAAAAAAGAAAGGACAGACCAACAGAGGGATGGATACAGGAGATGGGTAGAATTTCCTCCACAGTGCAGTTAGATAAATGCCAATGTGAATCTGCCTCTACAAGCCAAAAACCCTCCTCCTCCTCCTCTTTGTCCTGATCCAGAGGCCTATCACATTCCCCTCTCAGCACCATCCACTGGTAAAAATAGACATTTCCTCTTCTCTTCATCTCCTTGTGTGTCTACCACCCCGTTTTCCTTCGTCATCATCATCTTTTTTTTCCCACATCCTCCTCTCTCTCCTCCTTCTCCGTAACTCCCTCAGTCTAATCTTTTCTATTTATAATATTCAACCCACATTCACCTTCTCATATGACACACACCAGAAGCCCAACACTTCCTACTTAAAGCCCTCTGAGGTGGTCAGAGAGGCGTAGATGAAGTAGCGAGGACGGACGTGACAGAGCAATAAATAAAAGTGAGAAAAAGGACTGTGTTAAGTTTGTGTTCTGACTCTAGGTTTCGAGTAAAAAAAAAAAAAAAAAAGAAGAAGAAGTTCAAGAACAACAGCGCACAGAGACAGTACAAACTATGCAAACCCAAAAAACCAATTATATGAAAAACATTTCAAAGCATGACACAAGGGGAGTTAAAAGACCATTTCAAAACTATTTAAGCTTAATATTTGATATGTGGAAACCACTTTTACATTTCATGGATATTTTATAGTACTGTAAAGGCTCTGGCTGCTACGGAAAGGAAAGTCTGGAACTTGAAGGATGCAGAGATGCACCAAATCAAAGAGGCAGGCAGGCAAAACAAAAACAGAGGTATAAAGAAGATTCGGAAGGTGGCGTTGATTTCAAACCCAGAGTGGCCGCAGATGTGTTGCGTTTCATTTATTGTTTCTGACTGGGCCTTTTGTTACTGATGAATGAAGAGCACAGAGACGCGCACCTAGAAACCCCTGGCGCACTGAGATGAAATGGACACATGAGGGACACCACTGTACAGTTTCTTTTATTGCAAAGAAGAGGGAAGAACTATTTTTCCTGAAGAAAGGTATATCCTTTTCAAATGAGCCTTTTAAGCAATTAAACAGAGAAGCTTCTTGAACGCAGCTTTAATGTCACAATGCATTGAGGAAGGGGTTCACAGCGAGACAGTCCTAGTGACTACAAATGTCGCTTTTTGTTTTTATCCTCTGTCTTCATGCTGTGGACAATAAGACAGATGGCATTTTTTCTCTGTCACTGTTTAATGACGAACTGTATGTAAAATGCAGGCAGGGGATTCAGGGGCTGTGCTGCAGTCAGGGGGCACATACAGCATGCCTTGGCTGATGAGACATGGATGAGATTAGGTATCAGAATTTCAACCTCAAATCAAATGACAAAACAATATGTGAATCAGAACGTACAAAGCAAATAAAATAAAGATAAAACAAAACACAACATTCACTTCTTCTTGTTAAAACATTTCATAGTATAATGTCCCAGTGTAAGCATTGTTTCTTTTAACCACTTTTAATCTAAAGTATGTGATTTAAATTGGTCAAACAAAAGTAAAACATATACAACAGTGTGCAAAGCTCAACCCTACAGTGATCCCTTTTGTCTGTGTTTATTATAGAGGTTTGAAAGGTTTACAGAATAATAATCTCCTGAATTGCACTGTGCGGTATTATACTTAATAGTAGATTATTGAGAGGTTTTAGAATAACAGTTACATGGAGTCATCTGAGTTCAGATTGTTGAAAACATAAGGACCAAACTTTGCTTTAAATATCAACCAAGTATTTCTAGTAAAGCTCCCAGGGAAACAAATCCTGACCAAACATGCTTAAATGTAGCATTCAGATAGCTTAGCTTAGCGCAAAGACTGGAAATGGAAACTAACAGCTCCATCCGACTACAACAAGACCCACCCTCCAGCAACTGTAAGACTCACTGCCTCATTTATTCCGCCAAGGAGCTGATTTTTGGCTTTTGTTTGTGTGTTAACGAGCAAGATTCAACAAAAAGTGACGGGATGGCTTGTCATCAGACTTAAGTTATTCAGTCCCATTTTGATCTTCCCATGTCATGTAACCAAGTTTGTTCAGGTAACTTCAAGCACCCCACTTTGCATGAATTAGTAAATATGTAAATAGGCTTTTTATTCGTATGTCTCTGTCTTTATTTTAATCACGCATCCATACACAAATGCAGCTCCAGTAAAACCTCAAACACAAAACAGCCCCCCCCACACACACACACTTCCCCAATCTTACGCCTCCAATCATTCTAATTTTTATCATTAATTTTCTGCTGGTTTTTTCGTAATTTAATTTATTCGCCTTTTGTTTTTATTTACCACATTCGTCACATTAATGGGTTTTTGATGCAGTTGGGATTCTGACGCCTAATTAGCACTTTGGCAGATTGATTATTTTTCTCTTTTTGTCCCTAAGCCCCAAAGGAATTGAAGTATGGGACAATCTCCTAATTATGAACGTTTTATCTCTTTTTTTTCTTTTTGTGACTCAGCAAGTGACCCAAACCTCCAAACTAAACTCACTCTGAAAGTTCCGCCAATCAGAAGTTCGCATTCATTCACATTCAGTGAGTGAGCACCACTTTAAATGTGGATTTTATAAATCAGTCAAAGTGCACAGCCCTCTAGTCCTCATTAATGGAAGCAGGGGCTGCCCAAGTGCACATCTAAGATAATGTGATTTAAAAACATCACCAGTCTGAAAACACAAGATAGTGCTTTTCTTTTTCTTATTACATTTGCTGAGCGGCTTGGTTCTTCGTGATTTTATTTTTTTTTCCCTCGTTTCCCTCGCACCAGTGAAAGTGTCTGTGTTTTAGCCGCGCAGCTCCTCTCATCAAATATTCCTCATACATCTGCCCTGACCTCAACCTCCACCAACACTGGCTCAGAACGTGTGATGTGTGTTTGTGTAAGAGGGAGAGAGCAGAGAAAAAAATGGGTGTGTCGACCACATGGAGTAAAATGCTACCTACATGTGGACGTGCCATGCATATGTGATACACTTAAGTGCTTGACATGTGCATGTAATCATTAATTCATGCATGCATCTGTGAGCATGAGCACCTGTGTGTCTCCATATCGCAGTTGATGTTGAACACATATATTTAAAGTGGCACGGATATGTTAGATATTTACAGAAACTTTTTAGGTTTTCTGTACATGTTCCTGGTGTGTGACGGCGTGCACACGTGTGTCATTTTAGACAGATGTGCATGCACGGACAGCACGTGTCGTTCTGAGAGGACGAGTGGGCGGACGGCAGCCGATGATTCATTTAGCAGAGACTTCAATCTGTGATCGACAGTTGTGTCTGGATTGAATGCTGACAGCTTCCACGTCCTTTAATAAGCTACCAACAACATCTTAAATATCTCGTGCTGTAAAAATATTTCCTTCCCCCAAAAAGTCGCCACTAGCATCGTTTGATTTACGGCACCGCTTTTACGGAGCTGCCGGCAGGGGAGGGGGGAGGAATAGAAATCTGTTTCGTTACGGATGTGTGGGATGTTTTGACAGGTGTGGTGAATACCTGCAGAACTAATTTAGTGCTTATGCAGCAGCGGTGCCTCTCAGACAGTCAGGTGGTGTGCTCTGCCACTGCTGGTGTTAACAGTCTGTAATAAAGACTTTCAGAAACCTGTCCGACTCATCACGCAGATATCCCTCTTAAGCAGTTGTTGCACGCAGGAATGAGGCAATTGGGAGCGAAGCCATTTTCTCTTAAAAGCCTCCCCGTATCTCTGATCACTTTAGCTCTAACTGTGCTTGCAGAGAGCTGTCGACACGACAAGGAACATGCTGCTGAATTCAAAGCAAAATTAAGTTTTTTTTTTTTTTTTCCTTTAGCAACTTTTTCCTCCACAGTTCACAAAGTCTGCTCTTGGTTATTCTGCTCCACGCGTCTGGACACTTCCTCAGGCTGACCTGCAGCAGCAGCACAGAGCCAGGGCAATGGCTGAATGAGGAGTTTTTGCGTCTGGTATGATAATGCAGGGTGAATTCAGACACAACTCTGGACACAGAATTGTTTACAAACTTAGTGTTGTGTGTTGTGCATGAAGAAATGCTGTTATGGCATTCTATGGGGTTAAAGGTAAGGCACTCAGCAGCAGCGTGTGTGTGTGTGTTTATGTAGAATGTTGCATGGAGGTGGTGTGTTTTTCGGGAAGATGTAGGTTAATGGCTGTCTCTGTCCCTCTGATCTGAATAATTCATCCAATGGGAAGCTTTTATATGTCTCTGAAGAATCTCTCTGATTGGTTGATCATACTGCTGCATTCCCAGAGCTCTACCTGCATCTTCTACCTTGAGAGATAGATTATGAAGACTATGTCGAACCACTGATGCGAGTGTGGGTGTGTGTTCTTGAACTCCACCCCCTGCCACCCCGCCCCCCACTTCTTTCATTTCTGTTGTTTTTTTGTTTTGTTTTGTGGTGGATCTCTCTGCATTAACTTCTGCCATTATACATTCTGCCTTACTTTCTCGCACACTCTCTCTCTCTCTCTCTCTCTCACACACACACACACACATCTTTCTCTCTTTCTTTCATTCTCTTGTGTGTCCATCTCCGTTAGCGTGAGACCACCTCCACTGGGATGTTCTGACACATAACACAGCCTGAAGGGAAACACACAAAAAAATAAACAATAACAAAAACCAAAACAACTTTAACAAAAGAAAACTGTAAAATAATAATAATAATAATAATGTGTACAGGAAAGTTCTAGTTGCTGGTAGGGTCAGTACAACAGATATTTGTAGCTTAGTGTTAGTTCTAAAAGTTTTTTGGGGGGGATGATTGAGATGGAGAAAGAATACAAGTGTTTTTGATCTACATTAGAAATATCCATGGGTTCAGAGATGTAATATCTATAACCTCGTATTGTTTCTCCAGCTTTCATAAAAAGTCTAGTATTAGAACAGAGGGGTTAAGTTTATTAGCCATGTTATTCACATCAGCGCAACAGATTTTTTTGTGGTTATGTCTGGAAATAAAACACAGTGTACACAGTGGTAACTGCAGCCAAGCACGTACAAATTGTAATCACCATAAATTTTAGAGCAGGAGCCAAACAGCTAAAAATATATTTCCTTTGTCCTGTCTCTGAGAACAGATCAATACTTTGCAATATATACGTATGTTATCGATATATAAGAGCCTCATACATCAGTGTCCGTGGTGGCTAATCTGGTGCACACAGTGCAGACATCATGTGTGACATTATCAAACATCATTATTTATCAGTTATTCAGCAAAGGCCTCAATCACTTCTGTTTAACACGAGCTGTCCTGTACGACACAGCGAAACAATTATAAAAAAACAATTTACTCACAGCAGGATTGAAGTGGCCTTTTACCAAAGCACAAGCCAATAAATATATTGATCACACAAGCATTTGAACTTCACTTTATAGCCCTCAGCCATCTCCCTGCAACCCAATTAATGGACACTTCCACACCCACTAGCTCGTAGCACACAACACAAAGGCCTGTTCAGCATATCCAACGCTCTGGGGCACCTCTGCCAGAAGAGACACTCACACAATTCATAAAAGATGATCAAAACAGAAATGAAAGGCTGATACCAGCGCCTGGAATGTGACTGGGAGCGACTGTGGCAGCCAAACACAACATCCTTATCTGAGCCGGCGGATTATATGCACGCTACCAACCTGTCTGTTTACGACAGAGGCTGAGGAGGCCAAAGGAAATAAAGTCTTTGTGCTGAAACTGGCATGAGGGTTCAAATGCGTTCCAAATATCTCTGAGGAAAATGGGAAATGTCACCAGCAAAAATAGTTTGAGTCTGAAAAAGAGAAACAAGTCAGGTCTCGCTGAACATTAAAGAGATGGACTGAGGATGATAATGGAGGTGATGCAGAGAGAATGTTGGTTTGCTTGTGCAGTGATTTCCTCTCCAAGTGCTAGTTTTAGATTAGTAAAACCATTGCTTTATTTGGGTGGCTCTCATTGTTTGCTTTATACAGTTGGTGATATAGAATCATTTTATTATACAGTGACGGTTCCTTTATTTGGTCTTCTTTTTGTTTAGGCTGAACAAAAATGGCAGAAGCTGTAACAGGCAGGCAGCCACCAAAATTTAGTCTGACTAAAATAAAAGGTTGTCTGAGCTCAGATCAAACTGAGCCATGCACGTTTTAATAGCATGAAAACTCTTGGTTTGGACAGCGACACCATACTGGTGTTACAGTGGATACAATCTTTAAATAATGAGTGTTACTCATACAGCTGATATCCACCAACGAATCAGGGATTAGGAGGGTCTGGAACAGAGGTGATGTTCATCCTCCATTCCAGTCAGTGGCTGCTTATAGCGAACCTGGCGAACAGCCCGAACGCATTAACATGCAATACTGCAGAATGCTACCACATTGCATTTAACCACACAGTAACTGTAAACATGCTTATTGCATCCTGTCCCCAAAACATGATCACCCCTGCTGCTGCAGGTCTGGGGAAGAGGGATGTGTAATTATAAAGCTTGCAGGGTGGAAATAAAGTCAGAGCAGGGAAGTAATGGCAGAGACGTCTGTCAGGGCAGGAATGTAAAGGAGAAAACCATTCGAGGCAGCTGACACTTTATGATAGAGGACGGGGTGAGGCGAGCCAAAAACAACAACTTGCTTTCCCCCATAAGCTGGCTTTGTCATTTCTGTTCTGTGCCGAAATTTGCAGATTGCTAGCAAGCGAAAAGTCAACAAGACAAAAGCAACAAACTCCTCGCTGATACCCCCTTTTCCCTCCACGAGGCAGCGACTGCAAAGACAATAACGCCGCAGTTTGACCTCCCTGAGGAGAGTTTCTCAGGATTCCTCGCTTCACTGCTGTCACACAGTCGCCTAATAACCATCCACCAAAGACTCCTATGAGCCTCTCATTTGTATCTGCTCCATATAATACAATGAATCAGCCGGTGTGTGCGCACGCACGGCAGAAGCTAAGTGTATTAACAATCCCAGGACACAGCAGAGGAATTGAACTTCTGTTTATTGGAATCACAGAAGGTCCCATGCATGTGATGGTTTACTCATTTAATAAGTGGGTCAGGAACCAACTTCTTATCCTCAAATATATCTTTATCAGCATATGAACACATGTATTTATTGTAGATGGTGTCATCACCTCATATGATGGTTTGAACAAAGCAAGAACTGGGTTAGGGATCAACCTGACTGTAAAAATCTTTTTTTTTTATCAGCCCTGAAGATCACTGCTTCTTCAAGGTTCAGGTTCAAGGGTTCAAGGTGTTTTATTGTCATTCCTCCATAAGTGAGACACATACAGATTCATGAAATTGCGTTACTCTAGGGCCCGTGGTGTTGCAGTAAGTGTTAGTATACAGACATTAGACAGTGTTAGTGGTAATCTAAAGTATTAAAAGATAAAAATAAAAATAAAAATAGTATACAAATAAAAATAAAAATAGTATACAGAATAGTATTCTGACTGGAACATAAACTCAACACATTTATTATAGACTCCAAAGAGCAACACAAGTCATTGTATTCAATTGTTGCGGCACAGACAGGAGCTGGGGGTGTTTGTGTGGCCTAGACTGGTTCAACAAATCCCATACAGTCCTAAAGTTGGGCTTTAATCGAAATCTCTTTCTGGCTCATTGATCTCAAGAACTGTTTGTCCTATCGGCTTTACCCTTGGAAGGTGTGTGGACATGCAACATGTTCAGTACTCATGCCTGGCGCTCTGTAGCAGCCGCAGCTACTGCAGCTCGAGCATAACAACAGGACATTCACGTTCTTGTTCTGAATACTGAGAGGAGATTCACTGAGCTTTGGGTGAGCAGGTGAACAGCTCTTTGTGCAGCAGCGGGGGCGGGGCTTCGGGGTTCGGTCCCACAGCTGGACATCTCTCGCTGCAGCTCAATTACTGCTGCTCGCTTTTATATTTCAGACAGAAAGCTACAAGCAGCATTGGTCCCAGCACTGACACACACGTTTTTGAGACCAGTACCTTGTTCATTACTGTAACTCAAATGCCTGTCATTATTATTTCAGGGAGGAGGAAGAGTGAGCAGTCTTTTCATCCCATGATTCACTTCATGAACAAAGCCAGTAAAAGGGGCAAATAATAATCTCTGTTTGGGGGCAGCAAGCTGCAGAGATGAATACAGCTGTATTCACCATCTTTTGCCTGCTGTCGAGTCTCAGCTGCTGACCTATGTTGGTCCCAGGCATCGTCTTTGTGTGTGTGTGTGTCTGAAGGTGGTGATTCACTCCTCTCAGACTCAGCTAGTGATAATGATTTGGTTTTAGTTTTGGAGCAGCACAGATTGGCAATGACGCGGGTTGCTATGGCAACAGCATGCAATGGGCAACGAAAGTCAACCATGTCACGCTGCAGACCTTCTGACAATTGTACACACACACTCACTCAGAGTAGAAAGACAGAAGTGACGACATGCAGCCTGTTGCTCTGTGCTGCACACCGCATCACATTGATGAAATAGTCATTTGTTTTTTCGATTTTTACGTTTATTTCTTTTGGTAATTTCTTTTCCAAAATGTGACCTAAATATGTCTCTTGGATTAATCATCAAGTTCTAAAGAAAATACATTGACAAATTCATTAGTGAGAAATTGAAAAAGTAAAAAAAAAAAAAGAAAGAAATGATATTTCCTCTCAGGCTGATCTAAACTGAGGATTCTCAAAGCATCTGTGTGAAAGGATGAGTGATGAGGATGACTCAGTTGTACTTTTCAGCCACACACTTTCACTTCCGTCTGTGTACCTTCTGTGTGTCTAATCAGCGTTTTCTAATACATTTGTTTTTCTCGGCACGTCAGCTTCAGGCTGCTTCTTGCTGGGTTGTGAATATTTTCTGTGTTGTCTTATGTCAGCGAAGAAAACCCCCCTGAACAACTCAGCAGAATCTCAGGTCCTGGCACTGCACCATGAGCTGGACATTAGGAAACAGTAATAAATCCAGCTGGCTGTTCTCTGCTGCTGCTGCTGCTGCTGCTTGCAAGCAACGTGTGCTGCCGTATTGGAAGTGTTGAGCCGTTCCACAAAGGAAACATGAGCGTGTGCCTGTGCATGGAGAAAAATAATCAAGACCGTCTGCCGTCGTCCTCTGTCGCGTCCGCTCTGTCTCTGTCAGACACACAGACTCACACCATCTGAAGGCTTTCTTTTTTCCTTGTCACATTTTCTTTCAGCCTGTCACATTCATTTGTTGATCTTTCTCTCCAGTTTTCACAAACCAAGATTTACCCTGTTTTTCACACATAATCATTTTCCTATTATCATCCCTCTCCACTTCCACGCACAAACATACACACTTTGTCGCCCTCACTGTCAAATATTATCTTCTTCTTTGACTGCAGTGAATTTCATGCCTGAATCCTTTATTGATAGAAATGATATAAGAAGAGCTCACTTGGGCCTCACTTCTATATCATCCTCCGTACATTTCCAATGTGCACATCCTGTGCATGTGATTTCTGACTTTGCAGCCTGTGGGTGCATTCATTCTGATATATGATGCCAGAAACAGTGCAGTAATCCTATCACTCAGACACTAAAAATATCACCGGAGACATTGGATTGTGTTTGACCAGAGGCTACAGGTGTAAATGCACCCAAGACGTATTGTGGATAGATTGTGATCCAGTCAGCCGAACCACATCCAGGGGTACTGGGACATGACTAGGGGTACTGGCACTGGGATGCACTGCGTTCAGTTGAAGTGTGAATGCAATTGCATTGTCAATCCAGCATGCGACACACACAGTTGTGAGGGAGCAGCAGCGAGCAGCCATTAGCCAGAAAACACAAGCGTGAAGATAAATTGAAAAGTAAGCCCACATGGTTTCACAGCTTGGCCATCATTTATCTCTTTTCTTCTAATGTTCTTTTTTTTGTTCTTCACCAATTAACTCATGTGGACTTGGACACAAAGTGTCCCAAATAAAAATGAAGAACCTATAGTAAATGGACACCAACATATGATGCTCCCAAACAAAAAATCAATAAAAAGAGCCTTCAGGAAACAGCACCGCGCCTCAGAAGCTTCTGGATAAAACTGTAAAGAGTCTGAGTACGAGGCTGTCCTGCAAATTAAGACTGTGAGACATAACAGGTACGAACATGAGGCAAGACAAAAAAAAAACAAAAAACACTGTGATTGACGGTCTGCCAGTCAGACACACATGAGACAAAACTGAGGGCTTACTCTTTCCTCCTCCCTCCTTCTCAAGCATTGATTCTGTGTATTTTACTCTCTCTCCATCCATCGCACTCCTCCTTTTACCCTGTCACTCATTTCCCCATCTCTCCAAAACACACACACACACACACTGCAGAACCGAGCTGCTGACCTTAGCATTAGGCAGTGATGGGAAGGCAGGGCCAAGAAGACTGAGGCATCCTGACACAGGCTGTACAGGCCAACAATCAATTAATCCATCAATATGCCTCTATCTGTTGTAGTGCTGTTCCCCCTCCCCCCTGCTCCTCTGTCTCCCTCCCTCTCTGCTGTGTAGTAAAGGAGGAGCAGCCAGACAGTAAATCATATTGACATCTTCACCAACTCTCATGCATATTCAGGAAAACTCCAGTAGTGTATGTGTTTGTCTCTCAGCCACTTGAGTATCTGCCGGAATGCAGCAGCACTGGGTGCTGATCGATGGCTGGAAGCCTCATTAACATAGACCCACATTCGCTGCACTGCCAAGAAAATGCCACATTGATGCAACATGTACACTCTCTGGCCGCGGAGGCGTTTACTGAAGGGACCACAGAGGGCTTGAACAAGGCACATACACTGGGTCGGACATTGTGTACATTGTTGTGTACATTGTGACGGACGTCCTTGCACGACAATGGTCCTAATCTGACGACTTGTAGCCGAAGAGTTTTGATCCAACTTGCCCGAATAAAAACAGACGTATTAACTGTGAGACCAGGGTCTTGTAACAGTACTCCCACTCCCCCAGAATAAAATAATAAATGAAGGCTTATTTTCTTTACCTTACAACAGTACAAAGAATGAGTCTGAGGCAGCAGCTATGTGACGGTGATTCTAAATAATGTTGTACTTATTGGACGTGTTCAGAAAGTCCATGTCAGTAGATGAGAGTTACCTTCTTGCTCTTGCTGAATGTTTATCATAAAACATTTTTGTATTGTTGTGTTTCTGGGAAAACTGAGTTAAAATGCAGTTTCCTTTTGTCTACAGTTTTCTGCTCTTACTGATGGCATCATCACTGAGTTAATTTGTATTTAATGGAACCAACGGCAACTACGGTATTACATTTGCAGAAGTGCCAAAAAAATACATGGATACAATCGAGTAATGGCCATACTTATATGTTTTTAATAAAATGCTTTCCAAACATCAAAGTCCTTAATTCAGAGCATATGGAGAGGTTTATCCATTTATTCTGGTTTGATCTGTGGTCAGGGGCAAAGTACCATTCGAAAATAACATTAAAATCAGCTGCAGCCAGAAAAAAAACTCAATTCCCAGACTCTGGTGCCGTCTGTGTAATAAATATATGGATCAGTATGTAAAGAGTGCATGTGCTGTTAAGGGGTTTATGCTTTCCTTGGATGCATTTTTGCTCCTTGAAACAAATAAAGTCTGGCTGAACATTGTAAAGTGCTTTCAGTGGAGTGAAGTGGAGAGTAATCAAATTAAAGAAAACTCATAAGTCTATTCTGAATCCTCGGCTGCTCTGTGATTATTTCACCTGTGGCCTGCACAAACTGTACACATGCATAACGGACCTGTTTCCAAAGTGCACCCCCAGTCCCAGCAATCTGATTCTTCTGTGAAGGTCAGGCTGACCAATACACAACAGAAAATGATATGTGGCTACTCAGTAAACTCCCTGACAGAGATGAGGAGAGAGAGAGAGAGAGAGAGAGAGAGAGAGAGACCCACCAGTGTCCACTGCCAGTCCTCTGTTCACAAACATTTGCCCTTTTCAAAACAGACCATCAATGCTTTGGGTTGTCTGAGCCCACACATGGGTGCTTTCATATCCTCTTAAACAAGGAATCAGTTGATTATCCACTCTCACTAATTAATTCGTTTAAGTTAGAAACCACAATTCGCTGGAAAGAACTGAGAAATGCAGAGAAAACATTCTAACAAGGCCACAGGACCATAAGCGTTTAGAGACTGCTGGTAGCCATGACAACCTGGTGAACCATAAATTAAACAGCAACAATGTAGTTTACTTGTTGTTTGTTGGTAATGTGATAACATGTTATTTAAGGGTTATAGAAAACTGTGCCAGTCTGGTTAAAGGATCATTCGAGTCTCAGCAATTGAAGATTTTGTACCAGTTGAACGATCGACCATGTCCATTTGGACGGCACACACCGCCGGTCAGCGGAGGAAAAGCAAAAAACAATCACTTATGAGGAGCTTTGTGAAAAGATAAGCTGCAGTAACAAAGTGCACAGACAAGACCTTCACTTTGGAAAAGAGCTTCTTCCATTTCTGAGCTCTTCAAACAATCACTGCCCTCAGGATCGGCCCCAGGCGTTTGGGCTCCTCCAGCGATCAACGTTATGATTGGCAAACAAACAAAACTGTTCCTTCTCTGTCAGGACACAAAGTGGAATAATAAACAGCGCCAGGGCGCCTTCTTTTCTTTACATCCATCCACCCGTTCATGCCCCCTGCCCCAGGGGCCCATGGGACTAGAGCCTAATCGAGCATGCAGTGAGCATAAGGCACAGAATGGGCTCATAGTAAAATGTTAAAAATTGAAGAGGCAATGTTTATCAAATCAGTTGTTAGCTTCAATCTATTCATATATCAAGGACCCAGACTGTATGATTGCTCCACTGAAAAAAAGAGGACAGCTGTAACTATTCTTCAGCAAAGTTGTTCATCCTCTCTGCATCCGGCTCGCCAGGCCAAGGATGATTTGGACAAACCAGCATGTTCAGGCATCTTTAGTCTCAATGCAGCGCTAAAGTGGCTCAGAGTAGTATGAGCTGTAAACCCACTGACCTGCAAATCACCTGCAACAGTAGCGAAAGAAGCGTCAAAATAAAATGCTCAGGGAGCTTTAATTTGGCAGATGTTATTCAAACACCCCCCCAGCGGACCTTTTAAAACATCCATCTTATTTTAGATTGCCTGAAAAGTCTTGGCGTGTATTTGTTGTGTGCTATTGTTGAAGCAAGACGCTGTCGATGAAGCGTGTTAGCGTCACGGCTCTAAGGACGGTGTTGCCGTTGGTCAGAGGCAGGAGGAGAAGCTGAGCATGCCCAGTGAGTGCCTCACAGTGGAGCTCTCCTGACCTTGAGGGTGTTGTATCGATCGATCTGCAGCGAGGAGCGCTGAGTTCATGTGAGAGAGAGAAGGAGGCGTGCAACTCCACCAAACAAGGAGAAAACTGAAACCTGCACTAATGATGAATCATTGATAAGTGGACAAGAGAGGACACTTTGTCTCACTTCTTCTTTTTCTCGTCTTCTCGCAGCCTTTTCAACTTCAGCTTTCTTCTCAAATCTCTCTCTCACACAAAAACTTTCTCTGATTTCTCGCAAAATGTCAATTTTAGCATTCACTCCCTCTCTCTTGCCTTTTCTTCCAGATGCTTTGTGGGCACAAATACATACAGATGCTGCCGCGTCCTCCCCTCACTTCACTGCATTTGTCAGATGTGTTTTCCCTCGCAGGAGTCTGCAGTCACTTTGGGAGGGTCGTTATGTGTAATTTTGTGGAACCTGTTAGGCTTTCGAAAAAAAGACCCATTTCAGCTTCCCTGCTCTCATTCTTCCTCCACTTCTCAGCCTCTCATTTTTCATTTTCCATTTATGCAGCTGCAAACTTTTGGATGCCTTTGCCTGAGTGTGACAGACTAGATGTGAATGTGCACAGATCATGATTGGATTTCTCATGCTGAATTATTTCCAAGGAAGTTATGTTTCCACTGCTCTCTGTTGGTGCGTTGAGCAAAATCAGAACCACAGAAATAGCAAAGATTTCCCCAAACCTGGTGGTCACACCATTTAAGGTTGGTTTCGATCTGGAGGGGGGGGTGGATCACAAAGTTCAAAAATAATTATTTTTTTTAATCAGTTTTTGTTTTCCTAAGACTGTGGTTTTATTTTTATGGCTTTTTAGCTTTTGGGGATTTCCCACTTTGAGTTCATTGTTCCTGTTTTAAACATCTTAAAACATCTCTTACTTTACGACCTGTCTTCATCTATCGTTTCTCACACGTCCTACTGCTCCCATGCATTTACAGACTCTGAGCTCCACTCTCCTCTATCCGTTTGCTTGTTCACATCCCTGGAAATTCTGTATGCTTCACTTTTGCTTCTCACTGTTTCCTAGGTTTTTCCATTTTTTGCCACCCACCGATGCCTGCTGACTTTGTTGTTTAGATTCACCACGTCTTGCCCTTTGGTCTAAAACAAAAACTAAGATATAACACTAGTCTCCCATCTATCTGGCAATGTCTGCCAACCCAGGAACACACACTATTTTATTTCCATCCTATATGTGTGTGAAGAAGCAGCAGGAGATGGTGGTGTGAGAGGTAACCTGTACCAAACGCTGCCCATGTGTTATTGATGAAGGAGGCGCAGATTAATGCAGTCCACATGAATTATGTATTGCATCAGCTACATCTTTTTACACAGTAGCGAGATAGAGATGAGGAGCAGCATCTGTATCCGGGCTGACTCTCTCATGCACACCTGACCGACGTGGCACAAGGCCTGATGCGCTCCCTTCACACTCTCTGCACCCTCAGCTCCTCCTGCGAGCGTGTGTGTTGTTTATGGTCTAGAAAAGCGTGTTGTCATGACAGAGGGCTGCTTGGTTGGGATGAGCACCGATAGCGTGCTGCCATCTGAGGTTATTTTTCTCTTCCGGTGGACTTTGGTCATCAGTCCAGTGTTGTATGGATCTGTGCAGGCATTGGAGACAAACAATTTTATAACTCGCAGGCCTTCCTCTGACCGGGTCTCAGTCTCTCTCAACACACTCGCCCCAGTGTCAACACGCTGCAGGGCACGCACATCTGGATGTATGTGGAGCATGGATAGAGAAGACAGAGTGGAGTAGGAACACTCGGGGGGGGGGGATCAGGAAGGCAAAACGGTAATACGACCTAACGTCCCACAGACAAACACGAGCGCGTGCATGCGCAGGAGACGAAGGAAACATACATACACTCCATATTATTTCCTTCAGAGCAAACAAATGGAGCACACACACATTCTCAGAACGCTAAGTTCCCGCCATGTGGTTTTCAGCCTGATTTGCTAGTTGCTGATTCGTTTTGCCAAACGCTGACAAAAGCCCCTGATCAGCACTCAGTGGTAATACCTACATGTGAACACTTCAATGCTACAATTAGAGAGGCTCACTGAAAAGGTCTCCAACGAGATGCAGACTCACTGATTTGTTTTCGTCTGCTATATGATAATGTCGTACTCTACAAGTCTGGTATAGGGGGAATCAGGCACAGTATGTGATTTAAAGGGGAAAAAAAAAACTCCATTTATATTTACTGTATTAGGTCCATGTCAGGCGGTTAGATTCCTTCGGGCCTGACCTGGTTCACGGAAAAATATCCTGACACAAGGAGAAAGGAGAACAGGATGCTGTGTCTCTTCTGGCATGTTTTCATGATTAAACGTAGTTTGGGGATCAGTGGGGATCACACGTCAGGAGGCTGTGTAGTGACTTAAATGCCCAGTCTTAAACTAAACCTTCATTCTAACCTGAACCCAAAAGGCACCAGCCCTGAGTGAGCAATGACCAAAACGTCCTCTCTCTATTATGCTGAAAATGGTCAAGTACAAGTGCACACACATTTCCACATAATGTCTAAACAAGCTGCTGCATCTGTCTTTCATCTCCCTCTCTGAGGAGCCATAAATCAATCACTGCCACAACGCTGCACCTCAATGATGTGACCAAGAGTCACACACACTCCTGCAAACACTTTTATTGAGTTTGTGTCGACATTTAAATTCTTTTTTTTCCTCGGGTTAGGGGGTGGACATTCACTCCGTCAAATGCTAATGCCTCAAACGGTGCCAAAAAAACAACTGTATCTTAAAACAGCAGGAAATGACTTCCTGAGCAGGTTGAATTTTAAGTCACACATTATGAATGCCTTATTATTCCTTTCCAACCAAACTGATCTGAACTGAAGTGAACCGAATGGAAAACAGCTCAGACACCCACCGTATTCATTTTCCAAAAATCTTTAAACTTGAGAAATGAGCCAGTGGAAATAATACAAAACGTCTTTCAGCTCGGTTCTCTGGCTGCACACTGCATTTATCTATGTTCCCAAAAACAACAACATGAACATTATTATGCGCCGTACGCTTGTAGAAATGGGAGCAGAGGATGGAAATGTGAGTGTCGCTCAGAAGGGTTATCGTTAGTTATCAGCCACGTGCCAAAACAAGCAAAACACAAATCTGTTCTACTGAGTCAGTTTGATCAATTCTACGAGACAAAATAGGATTAGTTACACTGTTTCGCAGAGTAGTCACACCGTGTTTTGAAACTGTGGCAAATGAGATCTGTGTGTGTGTCTGTGTGTGTGTTTGGGGGTGGGGTTCCAGTCATGAAGACCACAATAGTTATACATCTACATGTAAAAGACGACAACGACTCCGTTAAGTCGACATGCATGTTATTCACCAGCAGTTCACAGACCAAACTGAATTGTCACAAAGCAGCTGTGTCCACGTGACCTGGATGGATTCATGGATACGTGACAGCCTGTGCATTAAACAGGATTAGACCAGGATGCAACTTTGATGAACCCAATCAATTCCTGGAACGATCAGTACATCACACAAATATTTTCTTATCTGTTTCTCAGATTTCAGATGTTAAAATAACCTTTACGGGGACAAAGTACATGAAGACAGTATATATATATATATATTCTAAGTCTATAACTGAAGGTCACTACAGCAACGATTAGAAAAAATACAGGGTGCATTGTGAAAATATGTCATTACAATACATCTGCATCATACCCATGTAAGTATATATGTATGTATACTCATGTTCTGTGCGACATCAGGTTCCAGTTTTTGTTTGGGGCCCAATCCTTTGATTATGTTTTAATTGTATCCATGAAGCTATCCATGTTTAGAGTCCTTGTGCCTCCATTCTGAAGTTCTCATCCTACCTCCAAAGGTGGAGGCTGCTTTAGATACAAATCTGGATTCTTACCTTTGATGCCAAACTTGGAGTTTCCTCCAAACTTGAGAATAACCAGCATGAGGAGGAAACCAGTGAAGGCCACGGCTGCGATGCCCACTACCACGTACACCTGCACCATGAAGAAGCAGCGTTAGAAACCTGCAGCACCTTCCCCAAACCACAAGCTATTAGCCACAGGCTGGTTTTTCATCGCTGTCCAAGGGAGGCAGATTTTCTGAAGTAGCTGACCGTTGCATCTTTTTATTCATTTAATTACAAAGTCAACAAGTGACAGACAAATCACTATGAGACATGACTTACAGCGACTCTGTCCTCAGGTGGCTCTACAGGGGGCTCTTTTTTGCAGTAGTGGGAGAGAGTGAGAGGGAAAGAGATACAATTAGATGAGTAGAAGTGATGTGTGGTACAGTGAAGGTGTTCTACGCCTGTAATACATGCATAATATATTATTCATTTGTCATTTTCTCAGCCGGTGAATTTAATTCAGTGCTGTTTGTTTTGTATCGTACTTTCAGGAATTGTACAATTTAGCTTAGTAGGCTAACTGTAAGTAGAATAACTAAGTGAACAGCTTAGGATCATCACGTAAGGTTTAAAGGGTTTGGATGGTGACTCTGTTTGATTTTATTTTATTTTATCCATGCTGAAATACACAATGCTAAAGACATGGAAAAGCCAGTACCTGGGGGTTCATCTGCAGGAGGGAGGGGGTGTTGGAGAAAGAAAGAAAAATCGGGTTTCAAACAAATTCTTTGATATGCAACATACGAATATAATTGTTATGATGTTATCTGTCAAGCCTGGCAGTGATGGCACAGACTCAACACACTGATGAGATGTTAAACATTATGAAACATGTCTAGAAACAACACTGACACTAAATCTGACTTGTGAAAATATTGTACTTATGAATAATGAGTTTACGCACCATAATAGTATGTGTCCTTCTCAGTTCCTGTACATCATGACAAGAAAGAAAGAAAGATTCAATTTGATGAAAACGTTTCCAGTGGCCTGACCCATAGATTATATCGCACAAAAAACAAAAAAAACCATAAGTAGTTTCTCTCTCAGTCTGCTGATGGTGAGTTTGATCAGAAAAGTCTGTTACTGTTTTCTAATATCCAGTAAAGAAATTAATAAATGAGTAAAAGTGAAAGTTTTATTCCAATGTGCAGACACGCAAAACTTGAACCCATTGTTTTTTAACCAGCATACAACTGACTTTTCCTTGTTATAAAATAACAGTCCATTGGAAAATGAAAAATAATTGCATATCCAAATATCAAGTGTAAATTTGAGTATAAATACTGTATTGTGTGTTCATATTGAAGATGTGAAATCAATGAGACAGGGTCACAGTCAGAGGATCAACAATAATCCACACATCTAAGGGGTTTACACATGGGATTTTGGCCTGAGGGTGAATCAACTGATTAAAACTTTTTGATTAATGTTCAATATTGATTTGGAGAGAGACAGATGTAGTGCTACATGTATCATCTTAATCGGAACTATGTGAAAAGTCCTCACCATCCCAGGGCTCACGCATGAAGTGGGCCACCACCTCCCTCTCGTCTGACCCATATTTATTTGTAGCCCGCAGCCTGTACCTCCCGTTGTAGAGGTGGGTGGGGTTGTCGAGCTGCAGGCAGCCGTGATACTCCCGGTCTGTGATGTCATGGATTATGGTCATGATGTAGCGGTCCTCTGTCACCACCTTGTCATCCAGAAACCATTGCAACTGTGGCCCTGGGTTTCCTGGAAAGGGTTTAAGATGAGAGTGAATAAAAATGTTCTTTGTGTATTTAGTCATCACTGTTGATGCATTTTGTGAGACTTAGAGGCAGACCTTGTCAAATCACAGCAAAATAAGCAGCTGAAGGATAGTGATTGTCTCGTACCTGACATGCTGAAGGGAATGCACCAGTGATGGTCGGGGATTGCATCACCCAGCTTAGTGATTTTGGGAGGAACTGAAGAGAGTGAAGAGAACGGGGAGATTATAACACAAACCGAAAACAAGATAAAGCGAAGGAGAAATCTAGACAGAGAAGAAAAGTTCTCCTATCCCGCTTTTAACTCTGTTTCTCACTGCACAGACACTCTTTGACACATTAATCTACATTAAACTAGGGCTCTGTGCCACAGGGTGAACCTACAGAGAATATCCAGCACCAGAGAGGACTCCTTATCTCCAACAATGTTCTCAGCTGTGCAGCTGATCTTGCTGTTGTGATCCAGCGACGACAGGTTGGACAGTCGCAGCACCGAAATCTGTCCCGATGTCTCGATCTGAGCGTGTAAACACAAGCTTTGTGAGAGCATGAAGGCTCCTGTTTGTCCACTGTATGTATATCATTGGGGAGACAGTAGAAGCACTTCAAAGTGAAATAAAAGTCAACAGCAGTTTAAAGTAAAGCCTCAAATATTCCATTCAACAACTCCCGAACATTATAACCTTCAGCATAAAGGCTTTATTGAATGGATTTTTTTATGAGGCTGTGTAAACCACGTTTACCTAATACACTGGCAACTGAGAATATATCATAAAAACTTTTTTTTCAAAACTCATCATTTGGAAATTTTCAACCAGCAAGTATCTTGAATTGACAGAATAAAATTAAGCTGAGGTGGCTTGAATTATGATGACTTACTAACCAGAGCAGATGTAAAAAAATGTCACAAAGAGAAAGACCTGAACCGTGGTCCCGACCATAGTCTGGATTTCCTTACCACATAGTTGGTGACCAGTGCCATGTTCCATATCAGCTCCGGTGAGGGCACGCCAGAGGTGGTACAGGACAGCTGCACGTTCTCCCCCTCCATTACTGTCACTTTGGCTGGGCTCAGAGTTGCCATGGGTACCTCTACATGCAACCAGGGAGTGGGGGCGAAGAGGAGGAGGATGAGGAAGACAGAGAGAGGAAGATGTAGTGATGGATTGAGAGAGGGGGTTGGGGAGGAAAGCAAACTTAGGATTCATGGCCAATTCTCGTCCTTTCAGTTAAAACACAAGGCACGTAACAACCTCAACAACAAGAGTGGAGGAGCAGGAACACACACACACGCACAGCCAACGAGTGGAAAGAAATGCACACAAAGAGAAACCTCAAACTCAATCTCAATCGCACACACATACACAAAGACACACTCTTGCATTTAAGCACAGTCACTCTAATCTATCAGTCAGACAAAGAGGCAGAGTTGAAACACAGCGATGGTTACGCTGATTACTAGTGCATGTCTTCAGCAGAGCAAGTACTAAATTGATTGGACAGAGTCTGAAGCCTCTGTCAAAGCAAAGACACTGGTGACACTAGTGCGTGTGTGAGTGGACAACGCAATGCTGACCAGGAGGTGACCTGAGCATGGCCAATCAGACTCAATCAGAGTCTTGCCACCCTTGTGCCCCTGTCTAATAACATCATCAGTGAAAAAAGGAGGAAGAAGACAAGGAAAGAGAGGACCAGTGGGGAAAGTGAAAAAAGAAAGAATCAATAATGACACAAAGGAAGAGAGACACTAAAAGGAAAAAGGCTGGATTATAAAAGAGGAAAATATCTGTAAAATTAAAGAGTCAAATATACAGGCAAAAAAAACAATAGAGTCGAAGACACAGGTGTCAACAGCTACTGCAGATAAAACTGGACAGATTTCTTATCGAACCCTCTCCCTTCCCCCCTTCTCCCCTTCTCTCCCAACCAGTCCTGTCCATCGGCAGAATGCTTATCACCAGGGCAACCCACTTATCACTGCAGCAACCCTCTCAATCACTGCAAGACGCACTGAAAACCAACCGTTACAGCGATGGCCCGCCAGCTGCCATATCGCAGCCACATATCTTAACAGACTCTGAGTAAATCAGCTTTCCACTGCCACATCAGCCACACACACAGCCACACACACACACACACACACACACACACACACACAAACCATACATCACCAGGGGTTGAAATAAACCATTACAATTATCCAACCTGAACGTCGCAAAATATATTTGGATGCACTTATATGGCTGTCTTCATTTGAAATACAAGTATTACAAATCAGAGTATCCAACTGTATGAACAGTCCCAAACATTTTTTTAACCAGGTTATAATTTATGATAGATCTTGCAAAAATAATGACTAATGGTAAATTGGTCTATCACTTTCTGTTCACACACACACAATCTTGGATACTGTGTAGTTATTTTACGTGACTTAGCTTCTTTTTGTATTTATTTTTTGGCTCTTTATCATAATTTTTGGGTCTTTTTTAGTTGCTTTGCATCGCATTGCCATCGCTTTGATTGTCATTGTCGTCTTTTTAAGTGTCTTTCTGATCCCTTTGTGCCCTTTTGTAGTCAATCGATTGAATTTCCAACAAGAAAAAGCTCCTTCAAAAAGAGAACCTGGCCCCGGGGCCTCCTGGGTTTAAGTGTCACTCTAGATTTGTACTCAAAGGCCAACACAGGCTTTTTCTTCAGCTCCCATGTGGCTCTATAGTAGGATGAGGTAGAGGTGATTTAATTGAGAAACAACTCATGAAATCAAAGTATTTCATCTCCATTTTCATTCATTCTACCAGCCAGTCCGGGATGGACAGTCTGGATATTTTTATATGAATAATTGAAAATGATGCACTACCAGAATGTGAGATGGATGCAAACTGACTTGTCTTTGTCTCTACAGTGCAACTAAGAACATGAGTGCATGTCAAAAACAGCAATACTTTCTAGGTGTTATACGTTTCTCCATGCAGACTGTTTACCCCTGGGCTATCGCCTGCTAAGACATGATTGGTAAAACAAGAAACCAGAAGTCCTGTCCCTCGCCCACAGGCTGTGTACATTCATCTGTTTATAGAGATTAGACGCTACGCAAATAAAAGGGGATGGAAATAACAAAAGTAAGGGTAATTGCTTCATTTGAATGTCTCATCTTATTTCAGCCCGTTAATGTTCATGTCTTTCATTTTTTCTTTTATTATTTATTTGTTCTTCCTTTGTGTATTGACGTTTTTTTGCATTTTTGCCTTTAAATGGACGCGAGGCCTTGAAAATGCTGAGAGGAGAGAGGCGTACTAAATAGGTGCTAAATGGTTCATTCAGCTGGGAATTAAACTGGCACCTGCTGCTCCTGGTGCAGAAGCCCATGTGGAGAGATCAGCTATCAGGTTACCCTGTCTGTTTGTTTGGTTTATGTGGGGCTCACCATCAGCTTCATTTGTGGTTTATAAAGGTCGAGGACTGGGCTACATTTATCTCTGGAAACATCTCTTTGTCAAACCTAGAAGAATATGTGAATTATCAAGGCACGGCCATTGTGTGGTTTACAGAGGTGTTCACATATTTTCTTTTTATATTTCCAGTCAAGATTTCTGATGTGAGGAGGAAAAAAGCAACATTTCAACAACGGGAGAGAAACAAATGAGTCACACAGACACAAATTGTTTGAGTCTTTTCTCTGCATTGTTCAAGCAGTGACGCCTGTCAACACAGTATGAAACAGGAGGAGGATAGAGGGGGTTGGTAGCATCTTTGAAATCATCAGTGTGCTATTGATTATTTAATTTCTGCTTAAAAGTATTATGGGTCACATTAACGCCACAGGGGTGGATCCAGGGAAGGGGCCACGGGGGAACCAAGTCCAAAATCTGATTTGCCCTGAATTTCCAAATAAGAAATGGATCTAGTGAATATAAATAAGATTTCATAAGAGGGCAGTTGGAGCTAGTGAAGGAATATGCTTTAGGAATTTAGCATAATTACTCGTGTTGTTTAATTTAATTTAATTGGACTGGAGGAGGCACGGGGGAGCAGTGGTTAGCACTGCCGCCTCAAAGGTTGAAGTCCCGCCTTCAGACGGAACCTCTTAGTAGAGTTAGTCTGCACAGATTTTCCTGAGACACTACACTTTCCTCTGACAGTCCAAAGACATGCACAATTTAAGAAGGTTATTTGAGACTCTTCAATGCCTCGAGGTGTGAATGGGAGTAAGAATGCTTTGTCTCTGTATGTTGTCCCTGTGATGGACAAATAATCTGGAGCGTCCCCCGCCTCTCGCCTCATGTCAACTGGCACTCGCTCCAGATTGGACATTGGCACTCAAGCATATCCGTCAGAGTGTTAACTGGAAGGAAACATAAACTGGAACGGGAAAGACGAGGGAGGAATAAACTACACGGATATACAGACAGTAAAGGGGGAGATGACAAATTGCAAGGGAGCGTAATAGACAGACATTCAACAAATGAACTGACAGAGAGACGGACGAAAAGAGCGAGAGACAGATGAAGACAGAGTGCTGCAGTACTGTGTTGTGACCAGGAGAGACCCGGTGATCCATCTGCTGTCGTCTCCACAGCACATGAACAGGGGGAAGCACCTTCTTTCAGGACAGCTGCTTTCAATGATTAACATTTACGTCTGTAGAAGCATTTAGCAGCTACGTCTGCCCACAACAGCTCGAAGTGTAGAGAGTGGAACTTAGTTATCATATACGTTAGACGGAGTCAAAGGAAATTACATAGGAGTGGGGTATTTTCTTATTTTTGTTTTCCCTCCTCCTCTTAACAACTGAGCTTCTTTTTTTTTCCTTCCACCTGCAGCTGTCCGCTACACTTCTGCTGAGTGATTCACTATTTTTTTCCTTCATGTTGAACAGGCATGGTACTGCAGTGGCATCAGAGCAGCACTTTTCAGTCGAGTTTTCTATCCGTCAGCAGTGGGAACCGTCTGCGTGTGCCAGCCCCCTTTTTTTTTTCTTTTTTTTTTGGAGTCGATTCGCAGCAGTAAACAGTCCACAGAGTGAGAGAGACATATGTGGGTGGCCCGGGAGCCCAGTATCAGCCCGAGGGCATCGCTGGGTACTTCCGCTCCTTTGTGCCTCGCTCATATGTCACTCAGAAATGTTCAGCCATACAGACAGAGGAGCAGTCGCACACGTGAAAGGCGTAGACAGATGGAAAATGAGTAATAAAGAGGAGGCACGGCCAGAGAGAGAGTGAGAAGCGACTGGGGCAGCCTGGCCGCACTGAGAGGTCTTTTGAAGTATCATTGTTAACCCTTGGGCATTATTTGGCACCCCTGCCCCACCGTGTCCTCCTCCTCATATGTCACACTGCCAGGGGGTCCCCTGACCACCTCTCCACGGACCCTGCTGGAACTGTGCTAATGCCAGAAATAACCTGGCCTCATGGAGGGGAGGCAGAGGGGACAGATCAATAGGAGTTATCAATGACATTCTTCGCTTCCTGCCGCCTCACTTATTGTTTGTGTCCTGTGCGTTCCAACTGCCCCGAGCTATTTTCTGACTAAATCATTTGGGCTGTCACCAGCAGAGAAATGTTCTGTCCTGTTAGTGATGGAAATTAGATTACGTTTCTATTAAGGCCCATAAAGCTTTTCTGACTGCTTTTATTGTGTCTTTTATGAATTTAAATCAAACATGAAGTGGGTGTTTTATGTCACTTTACAGTCACAAACTGGATTTGACTGCACTTATTTGCAGAATGGATGGAACAATCCACTTGTTTACTCGGGTCAAGCTCTAAATTATAAGTGATTGTTGTTCTCGGCCGATCTGTGCTCATAAAAAAGGAAAAAAAAAATTAAAATCCTGCCTGTGTCCGGACACATTTTTCAGCAGCACAGACTTTTAGCGACAGGTCAAGCTGTAATCTGACCTGGTTTATGAATAGCAGCACGTCCAAAATAGACAGATTCATTAAAAATGTATGCAGGAGATGCAATGTGCAGTAAAGAAGGTACGAATAAAGCATCAATTAACCGCTGACATTTATGCATTCAGGCTTGATAGAGATTCTCTTAAGCAAGTGCATTAAAAGGTTTGTGGTCGGTGGAAGTCTGGAGAGGAGGGGCAGCCAGCTCGCTACAGGTCAGAACAATATAAACTATTCTCTCTCAATTTCTCTCAGTCAAATATTTGAAAAGTGCCTTCCATTCTCACAGTAATGCCATTATAGCTGTTGCAGGTAAGCGGTTCCTCTTTCTGTAAATCCAGACACAATTATTTCCTGGCCAACTGATAAACTATGATTCAGAGATAGAGGAAATGAAATCCGCTGTGTGACGGCGGGTCACCGGCGTTATATGACGGGGTGCAGATGGTCTTTATAAGACTTTTTACTGTGATGCACGCAGGGAATTTTCTCCGCTCTCCTGAGACTCTCTGATGTCATCTGCGTGTTCTATCACACGGTTCCCCTCCGTGATGGAAATGAGGCGTAAGCAAACATCTCAGATGGCGGAGACCAGTCTATAAGCCTGTCAGCCTGTCAATACATCACACATTCCTCTCTCCTCTAATCTATGCATCATAGGAGGAAAAGCCCAAAAGGACACAGAGCAGTATCGGTTTTACATTGGCTGGCACCATCACCACAACAGACACATGCAGCACCTCAAGGTCCATGTTGCCAGTCCGGCCACGGCTGCATCATGGCAGCAGTGACGGTTGGCACAAGGCGCCCAAGTCCCATTAGGGATTACTATAAATATATGATGAATATGTCTCAGATAAGAGACAGTGTCTTGTGGTGGAAGGTGATAAAATGTGTGGAACATTTCTCAAGGGGAAACAACCCACAAATCTTAAAAGTGCATTTGAAAAGCTTGCGAAGGAAAAGCTCACCAAGCTTTACCTTGACACAGTAAGAGAGAGCACCATCGGCCTCCCTCCTCCTGAAGAGGAACTAAAACCAGGCTTTATTTTTGTAATAGTGGTGTGTTCATTGAGGTTTTTGTGATTTTTTTTTTTTTTTTTAAATCTTGCCATGGACAAATATCCCACATAGTATTAAAAAAGGTCTTTCCTTTGGTCATTTGTTTTTTTTGTTTTTTTTTTGTTCATGTGCGTTTGCAGTTTTTTTTTTTTTTTTTGCACTGCACTGAGCCTCTGGGGATCACAACACACAAGCTAAGCAGAGCTCGGCAGAATGAGCACAGTATGCACACTGCGGAAATTAAATTATCAGTGGGTGCACGCATTTTTGTGATTACCCTTAGCGACTGATCCTTGAACATGTTTTCTCAGAGGTTTTAATACAAATCTGTCTTTCTACAGTCAATCATTCCCCACACCACCACATGTGGACAGTACAAATGCTAATTAAAGGTTTTCTGTAGAAGACAAATCAGTCAGTTTTCCACCCAGTGCTTCATTGCTTTCCACTCTGCTACACCTTTAAATGTCTTCTCCAGCTTCTGTGTGTGCTTGCATGTGCGCGCGCGTGCGTGCATGTGTCCTCACCACAGTTAGGCAGCGTAAGTCTGGACAGCAGTTTGCGTCCACCTCCGTCCTCGATGCAGCGTAGCTCCTGAGTGTCTGCTTCCTCCCCTAACCACAGCTTGATCCACATGTTTTCACAGGAGCAGTGCAGCGGGTTACCCGACAGGATCCTACACACACACACACACACACATTCATTCGCAAAGTCAAGAACAATGCTGAAGTGAGTAAAAACGTAATGGTCTCTATGTGGTAACTGCGATATGTGTAAGTGCAGTAGGACCACTTGACGTTATTTAAGCTAAGCTCATTTTCTTTCTTGTGGGATAAGAAGACTGATACCACTGTCAGGCATGTTAACTGGTAAAAATAAATCTACAGGCGCAAGTAGCTTAGCATAAAGACCTAGGGAAGCTCTGACCGGCGATTTCAAAACCTGCTCTTCCGAAGCTCCCCAGTTAAAATGTTATATCACAAGACTGAATCCAAACAAAAACCTGGGATATAGAACTCAGGGTTTTTTTCCTTGTGCCTATAACTACACACTTACTTGGCTGTTAACATCCTGGAGTGTTGTTTCCACCCCGAGGCTGCCGAGCAACCAGCGGATACTCGATAGAGAGTCAGTGCCCTCGGACAAGACACTGTCCAGCACATATCACCCCGAAAACAACAGCTTGACTTTTTTACACTTTGGTTTTGGAACAGATTTAACAGGCTGTGTGCTGGTGAGCTTGTTTCGGTGCCTTAGGTTGGAGTCGGGGCAACTGTTTCCCGCTTTCCTTTAAGTCTTTAAGGGAGAGTAGATATATGTTATATCTACTTGTGTGCTTTATTTGATCCTACTGAAAAAAGAAAGAGAGTGATCATGAAGGCAGAACTCACAGGTATGAGATGTTGAGGTGTTTGAATATCCTCCAGGAGAGTGACGACAGGTTGTTGTCTTTCAGATTCCTTGAAATCAGAAAATCAAACAGTCAAAATAAGATGCCACAAATTCTGTTAGTTTTGCAGTAGCTGACAGTACACTGACGTGTATGTTTGAGTTTGACTCTCTACAGTATCTTTATTGATCTGAATATGTTCTGAAAACAGTTATCCATATTCACAATACATAACAAAAATGCATTCAAAATATTAATTATGCAATAATGCATTTTTAAAGTAGTAAATAATGGCTGCACTGCTGGTACATCAATAGAAGACACAGGGTATTCTGTATGCCATGAAAGCACTGGATGTGTTTTTACTTACAGGTACTGCAACTTGATGTTGTTTTGGAAAGCCAGCTTGGATACGTATGTGAGCCTGCTGTTGGTCACCGATCTGAAAAATGTTTGCACAACAGCATCATCAATATCTGCCTAATAATTGTAGAACAACAGCAAAGACATGAATTCAGATCATGATGCCACTTCCAAATGCATCATCCAAGAGGAGGATATAATCTGGCAACCCAAACTGATTATTTAGAATATTAAGTCACAACTTATACATGTTTTATTCAGCACTACTTTTTCAGAAAACCTGGGATCCTTTTAACTTACAAAAGACGAAACAGAGGCTGGAAATAAATGGTTTGAAGGGTGCAAATATTATATACTAGCTTTATCTGTGGAGCTGAAATGTTAAACCTTTTCAACATTCATCCATTAAAAAAATAATAAGACAAATGGGTGATTTTTAATAAACATCTATTATGCAATAACTGAACAATATGTGTTGCACTTGAGCGTAGTTCTATGTTGTGTCAATAGACTCACAGTGTGATGTGCGCATGGATAGGAACCATTTGTCGGTTTATCTGCTGTGCCATTAAAGCAGCATTTTAACAAACCATTCCACCAAAATTAAATCAGCATGGATGCCACTAATGATTATTTCTCTGATCATCACAATCACATAATAAACTGTCTTGTTACGGTCAACATCCAAACGTTCACTTTTCAGTGATGCTTGCAGTGATGACAAAGAAAAGCAGACGATCCAGGCAGAGATTTTCACTTTTATCACAATTATTGCTGTTTGATTTTCTTTCAAGTCAGTTTAAACAAGGTTCTGTGACTGATTGATAATTTCTGAGTTGAACTGAGCCAGGATTTTCATTTCCCATTTTAAAAAGGTGTGAAAAACAAACAGTGTAATACTGGTGTCGTGCATTTCAAAATGCAGAGTGTAACAGTGTGTGAAGTGATTCTTGGAGCCTGCATTTGGAGTTTTCTCCAAACTGGATCAAACTGCAGTTAAAAAGCGCAGACACTTGCAGTGTGTAACATGCTTTGTGCTAATCTGTCCAGAAAATGGGATATTGGCTGGGAAATTAGGTGGTGCCCACTTAACAGATTATTGCGTTGGAAGAAAATGCTGCGGACAGTTTTTCCCTTTTTGAGAAATAAAACGCGCCAGAGAAGCACATGAAACACTGCAGCGATAAACACGATGGGACTTTCAAGGAACAGATAAAGACGATGCACGAAGTAAAGAGGGAGGGGGACGAAAGAAGAGTAAATTGATATGTCTCATACATGTTCGTACTCTTACTACTATTGTTGTCAATGGTATTAAAATATAGTTCTAGTACTAATAATGCCTCTAATTCAGGATATATAGAAACATATAAATATTACCACAGAACATATTCTATTTATTTATATAAGGCTTGTGATGGCAGACCACACATTTCACACTATCGTTGTAATTCACCCATCCAGACTCACTACGTTGCTTTGACATCACACGTCCTTTGCAAACACAATTTAGTGTCACTGCCACTTTGACACATGTACTAGAGGTGCCGCGGATCGAACCGCAGACCCCTTTCCTGTGTATTCAGTGTTTTTTTTTCCTCTGTAGTGAAAGCCAGACTCACAGGTTCCTGAGATTCTTGTAGTCGTGCAGGTCTTTGTCGTTGATGGAGGAGAAGCTGCTCTGGTTGGCGATGTAACTGTCAGGAGATACAAGTGTGTGTGTCACAAGACTCATTTGTTAAAGGAGGACAAGCATAAACAGAAACATTTCAGCAAGACAAAGGGACATAATTAGGCCATATCATTAGCATTCGGCTTTAAAAGATGAACTGCTGAAGGGCTGCAGCTGATATATGTGGCTCCGGAGGAGCAGGCTGTCAGGCTTTGTCCCCTGAAGCTGCACCTGAGCAATGCACTTGACCGGTCGTTTTCAGTGGACCAACAGGGGAGAACCGTGCAGCCGCTCCCTCTTGTGCATGAGTGTCACTGTGCGAGCAGGTTCTGAAATACAGTGTGTGGACTTCTAAGACACAAGATCAGATATCTGGACATTTTGGGGCTAAACTAATCCTCCAGAGTGAACTGGGAGCCATCTTTCGAAGGAACGTGCTGTAACAGGCACTGCAGAGCTCTTTGTCCTGGAGCTACCTCTGGGTTTGGCTAAAATCACAGGATCATTAACTAATGCTTTTCATGAGGTGGCATGCACACTTGTCAATGACTCAGGGACAAAAACTATTCTAATTACATCCACTGAGCTTCAAGATCATTAGTGAAGAGGCAACTGATAACCACTTCAAATATAATCTAATGCAATGTGTTCGTCCTCTCTGTAGAATTTGTTCCAGAATAATCACATTTGAGTCAACAGAAGTCAAGAGATTGACAAGTGCATATTGAAAAGACCGACTCTAACCAAGAAGTGTTTCCAACAAGCACCGTCCTGCTGGCCCCAGGGTCTTAGACGCTGTACTACACCAAAGACCCTGTAATCGCAACATCTCCATTTTAAATCCGACCTCGGTTGCTCTGCTCTGTGTGCCGGCTTCATTTCCTACCAGGTCCGTCCTGCCACTATCAAATAAAATCAGAATAAATACGTATATGCATATATTTTCAAAAGTAATAACATTTGGTACTGTCCCTTTCAATAATTAAAGAAGCTGACCCAGAATGCCAGCAGCTGCAGCGCTGATGATCGAAAGCCAGCCGTTGAAAAAACAGCTTCGACAATTTGGTTTAATGAGACACTTAAAATGAATTCTCCCAAATACTGAACCGCGCACTCACTTCCTTCCCATTTCTTTCCATTAGATTTTAATCTACTCTGCATTCACTTACTTGCCATGTTTTGTCTCAGGCAACAGGGAAGAGTAAAGTTTACTACACCCACAGATGTCCATCAGTTCAAACAGCTCCTGGCTACAACACGTCTGCACTGTAAGATGATGAATAACTCATTTTCAGATGTTTTCTTCTCAGTCTTAAGGCTGCACTAAGCAACTCCCCAGACAGTTGCTCCTGTGTCAGTATATTTTAAATAGCCAACACCCATGAAAATGTCAGTCAAAAAAGAAGATAATCCTTTGTGATTTAGTCTGTGTCATGTATAGGCGGATCCTGTCACATCTAGATTTCCAACCATTTAGCACAGATGACACCCCCAACCCCCCCCCCCCCCCCCCCTTTTTTTTTTTTTTTTTTTTTTTTTTGGCAAGGTCGTTTGAAATCAGAGGTGCCACTGTCCTCAGTAATTTGTCTGTTTACATGAGACGAGCAGTTGGGTGAATGGACGCTCCTTCCTCACCAGACTGCTGGATGCATGGCTCCTTTTTTGAAAAACAGCTTCCAAGGCTCATGCAAGGCCGACCGACGAGGACTGTTTATCTCTGACGAAAGTCATTATCAACAAGGCCGTTTATCTTTGCCAAGAATCGGACTGCTGCAGCAGTGAGGATGCCCTAACCCCGTGTAATTGCTCACAGATATAGCAAACGCTCATTTCAATTCATTTCCAGGCCGTATCTTCAGACGAGCGTGAGAAAGCTTTCGCACGTATCCAAGGCACAGTTTTTGTGTCATCTTCGATCACCTGCCTCACACCTCAGCCGAACAGAGGACAGCCCAGTCTCCAGAAAGACTATGACAGCCAAACAATTCTCCCATCCTTTTCTCCTCTGCACCGACCCCCCTCTGCTCCTCGATGCTTCATTTAAATGGGCTAATAAGAAGCCATACTGGGAGAGTGTCTGTGCTAATATTTGGACAGTGCGAGTGCGAGATCCATCCACATGCACGCACACACACACACACGCATGGAGACACGCAGACATGTGCACTAACACCATGCACGCACACATACACGCATCATCGGGGTTTTGTCGGAAGCATCTGACTAAATGAATTTTGCTGTGTGTCACATGTTATGTAATGGATCTATGTGTGAATAGGACTCATTTCACGTTCTATTCCTCCATTCGAGGAGCAGCGAGTGTGTCACATCATCCAGACGCTGATGGACGGCACTGGACACCTTGATGAGACTTGCATGCGAGGACCGTCTATCCCCCTGTCACTGAATCCGATGCCCGCACGGACACTCACATGTCGGTGATGTTCTCCATCTCCGCCTCGCTCTGCAGCTCCGGGAAGGCGCTGATGCCCCCCTCCGGATCGACGCAGGAGAGCCTGGTGCTGCTGCAGGAGCAGGTGGACGGGCATGCCTCCGCGGACAGCCACGGATCTCCCGAGCCCACCGCCAACTCCAATGCCGCGACCCACCACCACCACAGGAACCGCCAGGACCCGGGCCCCCTCCTCCCCGGCGCGGAGAGAGCCCCGCTCCCGGGTCTCAAGGCGCTCATCGTCGGGTGCCAACTTCAGCAATTATCAAGGCTCGCTGAGACAGCCCGGCACGGCCCGGCCCGCAGGTTGGCTGGGATTCAGCCCCCCCGGTTCAGCCAAAAATCAGCCAAGGAGGAGGAGGAGGAGGAGGAGGAGGAGGTGAAGCGTAAAAATCCGATGCTGAGGTGGGAGCAGGGGCGCAGATCAGAAAACCATCGGCCGAGACCAAGGATGAGGCGGAGAGGAAGGTGTGGAGCAGGGGGAAAGAGGAGAGGGTCGTCCTGGTTCCTGCGTGAATCCTCCACTATCCCCTGCCAGCCAAAATCACACTGACCCACTGTGTACCAGGGAGGGTCTCTCTCTCTCTCTCTCTCTCTCTCTCTCTCTCTCTCTCTCTCTCTCTCTCTCCCTCCCTCCCTCCCTCTCCCTCCCTCCCTCTGCCGCTGCGTCCTCGTCACAGTGTCCTCTGTGAGGGTGGATGGTTGAGGATGAGTCTCGGCTCAGATCGTGATACCTCGTCGATGACTCTCAGGGAGACGATGATGCTCCCTCTGGGTGGGTGCAGGGTGGGGGTCAGGTGCTTATAGGACGCCATAACCTTAACCTAACCCACACCCAGACAAGGTCCCATAATGTAACTGTGTCAACAGCTTTAGGGCCCTGCAACATGAGAAATACCTGGACACACAACCTTGTATTTTTGTCTCAGTATGACGCACATTTGCATAGACTATATTCTCTATAGCCCCTTCCCATAATCCATTCAGATTACATTTGAACCCATTAGTTTTTCTCCTCTCTGCATTTATTCCCCCACCTATAACCCCCAGCTCCCATGGTCCCTCACCTTGACCCTTGCCCCAGGGGTCCCTATGAAACAGCAGGTCAACTAGAGATCTGTACCATCCCCTAAACGAGTATTAATCCTAAAACCCGGTCCTAACCCTCATACTGCTCTTCATGTCCTCATTCTGTCCACACACAGTTTTTGTTGATACCCTTATCTTATGACTTGCATGCACTGACCTCCATTCACCGACTCCAAACCTTCAAAACCAGAATACTTATCTCATCTCTAATCTTAACTAGGACCTCAGAAATGACGATATGCTAAAACTAGGATATGAAAACACACAGAAACACAATAGGACAAAAGGTTATTTAACTGATCCGGTAACAGATTATGTGCATAAATGAGGTATGAGAATTAACAGGCTCTAATTGGTGTAATCATTCTCATTACGACAGTCACTGTCTTTATGTGTGATTATCGTTATCGTCTGGTTGTTATGCAAAGTGGTTTCTAAGCAGACCTACAGTGAATCCATGAAAACAAAGCAGTCTGAAAATCGTTGGTAGGTGCCACGTTTCTAGTCTTATAAATGAATATAGGATATAAAGCGATATACAGAGTAAATACAATGCAAAGAAAAGCTTCCATTGCCCGTGGGGAGAGGTGCATGTCATGTCTACAGTAGCACATGTGGAAGTGAGAGTGAGAGAAAAAGAGGGAGCAATCACCAATCACCAAGTCTTTAGCTGGTGTGTACTAGACCAAGCATTGCCTTATTAAATCATTAGGCCGTATTTCATAATCATACAGGGCTCGCAGCCAAAACTAGACCTGAATCAATAAGCTGTCATCCTTGAATGGACGGCTGCATGCCCGTCGCTCTGCTGCCGTTTTACAGCCCCTGCTGCTGGATGCAGGTCTGACACACGCAGCCTCGTCTCTCCACTGTCTCACCTCGCATGAGTGAGACAGAGAATGGCAGTGTCTTCTGCCTGTGAGCAGCAAAAAGCCCAGCGCATCTGTGAGGAGTCTCCTCTCCTCTCCTCTGCTCGTCTCCTCTCCCCTCCAATGTCCTGTCCCCCATGTGCAGCTCTAATATGACGCTCGCACTGACGCACAGGCAGTGCACTGAATAGACGAGTGTAATTATGGAGCCCTGTTTGTGTCTGAACCAATCTGGTGGATGCCTCACTAGCTGCCTGCCTCAGACACTGGGCCGTACGCATTCTGCACAGAGCGGCGTGGGCGTGCCAATTAAAACATCGTCTCATGAACAGAATATTCCAATTACTCCCCGCGCCTTTTGGAAATGTGACGGAGGCCGTAACCCTTGTTAAAGGTCTTTGTCGTTTTAAACATGTAATCTCCCTCTTGAACCATCTGTCATCAACAGACAAAGTGTTAGACGTGATTCTTTTTATCCCACACTGTGAGCAAATTATAGCATGCCACATTTAGCTTCTTGGTTTGATGTGTTAATTGCAGAACACAAATAACAGTTTTGCAGTCATGAAGAAAGTTGATTTTTAACTGACGTATCGTTAATTATCATGTGCATACATCTACAGTTCGACGGCTTGGTGCCATGTCTTGATGACTTAGATAGATAAATGCGTGGGCTCCAAAATTAAAGCATCAAACACTTTCCTGGAGCTGCTCTATGCTTCCTAGGTTGTAGAATAATCTTGTGATGGCATTTAAAATGACCTCATTCGAATAAGCTCTGACACACAAGAAATATATGTGTAGTAAATATGTGAGTCCTGCCTTATTATCTATATTTATGGTCCCTATTTCTTCATGGCTGTCCATAACCGTCTTCAGTGATGAATCTCTTAAATGTTGGGTTAAGTTATTGTGTTCAATTACACATCCAGGTACAATGTTCCCAAAACCAAAAGTGATCCCTGAACACCACTGCAATTCTAAAACCAAATTAGTCAAGCATTAAGAATCTTGAAACTGCTGCATTTGTATTTACGAATATATGATAGATTATATAATTACATACAATTATATTTTTGGTTGATTCGTTGTTATTTATTCTCAATTTCAGAAATACGTCGTGATTATCTGTAATAATCAGATTCAGTTAATGTTGAATGATAACCACTTGTTATTACATCACAGTCACCTGTTATTACATCATAAAATGACATTACTATTTTAAAATCAGCCGCTATTAAAATCGCACTGATCTATTGCTGCCCCTGAGTAATTTATCTCAGTCTCTCACCTGCCCTGACCTCTTCATACCATCCATATATGTTATGGCCTTGAGAAATTATACAATACTGCTCTCTAGTGGCTTGAGGGATGATGGCATAAATAAGAGTGCAGTGGGATTTTGCACAAACAATACAATGATCCTTCACCACGGTGAGTATGTGAGCACTGTCGTGCTTTTTCGCTGCACATATGTGCTCATGTCCAGTGGGTTGTGACTTAGACAAAGTAAGGGTTGGATTTCTGTAGCTCTTTCAGTTTCTGGATCTTGGTATGTTGCACGCTGGCTCACTCTCATACTGGATGCTTGAGCTGAACAGAGCCATTGTTGATGCTATCTGTGGCACCAGTGGAGAGGGTACAGGAAGAAATGAGAGAGGTCATGTGATGCTGACTGGTATTTGGTCACATTTTGTAGAAAGTCTGTGACAGTAATTATTTATGTTTTCAAAAAAATAAAATAAAATAAAAACTTTCTGTTACCACAGGCGTCCTCGTGGAGGCAGAAGGCCTTGGATAGGCTGTCCACAGTGAATGGAGGTAAATGCAAAGTCCCAAGAAAGATACCTGTGTGTGTGTGTGTGTGTGAGACAGAGTCAGAGAGGGAGGGGCATAGGAGGGACGAGAACATTACAGGTCTCTGAATGAACACTGTCCTCAAAGCACTGAGAGGATAGAGCTGAACATAATGGAGACAACGTGTCACAAAAGAGGAATTTGCAATGATGTCTTTGAGTCACAGGTAGGCCGAACTTTTGAGCACAGTCCACACTTCACATGTGAATGTTATTTTACCATTTAAATTTTTGTTTAATACCATTTAAATGTTGTGCAGTACCATGTAAACAAATAGGAATGCTTGAGAACTCACACCATCCATTTCAATAGCATCCTGTTGGCAACCTCACAAGATAGCTGTGTTTCAAACTGCGTTTCATTTATTCCATTCGTCTTGTCTGTTACTCAGTCACAGTTCTGTCTACACAGAAAGGACCAGCCCAGGAATCAAACCCAGGACCTTCTTATTGTGAGGCAGCAGTGCTAACCACTAAACCATCATGCTACCCTCTAACTCCATTTGTCCTGACCTTTATTCAGTCAGACCATCAGCTTGGCTCATCAAGAAAGTTAAAGGTTCATACCAGGAGATATAAATGAATACAAAGTTTTAATCAAGTTGCAGACTCATGTTTGTAAACAATGACATGTAGCCGTTGTTAGGGTAAATAAGACTGCGTGACTTTTCACAAGCACGCACAAGAATATAAGCTTTTACCCATAAGGCATGTGTGTCTCTCTTTGTGTTTGACAGGAGCTGAAGCAGATAAACACTGATGTGGACTGCGTTTCAGTGACTGCAGAGGATGTGCAGAAAATGACTGAAGAGCGGGAAAAAAGGTTGAGTCCTTTTATTTTGGGGTTGTTCTTTTCCCAAACTCTGAAACACTCAACACCTCTTCATGTCAGATTGCCTTAGTGTGTTGTCAGCCCTCCCTCTGAGGTTACATTTATGTCCTCTCTCCTTGTCTTCCTTTTTTGTTTTCAGCTTGCTGGAGAAGAAAATGGAGACATTCCAGGGCTATTTGGCCAAACACAGAGACCAGATCCACCTGTTTATACGCCTGGTTTTAGCAGCAGGTGAATTATCTTTGTTAGCTTCTGTTAACCTGTAACTGAAGGCACTAAATGGGTCCAGGGTCACTGTCTGTGGGTCTCTGTGTATTTTACAAGAGGCCAAAAATTTAACTGAAACTCCCTTTTTAAAGCTGACTCATTAGCCAGCCCTTCATATTTACTTTTTTTGTTTATTTTTTTTACTTTATTTTGCATTCACAATGAAAAGACAGTTTCACTGCATGATGCTACTGAAGGGCTGTTAGCTTCCAGTTCTAAACCCGTTGTGCAGGTTTGAGTTTACACACATCCTAGAAGAGCTGTGCCTCGGAGTGTGTGTGTGTGTGGCTCGTTTGCATAATGAAAGTCATTTTAAGGCAAAGACATTTTTTAAATTCACATTTCAGCAGATAATGGTTAAGCTTCCATTTCTCTTGGAAATTCATTGAGGAAAATAGTTTACAAAGTTAAAAAAGATCCTAATAAATCAAGTTTACTCAAACTAAAAAATAGCATTCAATGAATTTAATGTAGAATTTACTTGAATATTTACATTTCCTGCTAGTTATGACCTCCAGTATCAGCAACCACTGTTTTGACCCTTTCGTTTTAAGCATTTTAAAAGTGATGAAAGAAGCACCTTCTTATCGTCAGGAGAAGCTGTTGCTTTATATGTGAATTTGCATCCTAACTTTGAATTGTATTTAGATTCTCATGATTTTGTTAAAGATCACTTGTCAGTGAATGAGTTTTGTTTCAGCTGTGCAGTGGATGTCTGTGGCAGGTCAGGAATGTTAAGTCCAACATTAGCTCCAATCCCTCAGTGAGGAGAAAATAACACAGCGCCTACATGAGAAGATTACAATCATGTTAATTAGATAGGTTTGTAATGTTGCCAGCACTGCGGGACATATTTCACATTAATTCTACATTTCTTTCAGGCATTGTTGCCATAGTGGTAGCGGCGTGTGTGCTGAACTTCAACCGGGCAGTCAAGCTTCTGGTCCTCTTCTTGGTAACTGTGTTCTTTCTGGTCTGGGATTGGGCGATGGAACACTATGGCGACCTGGTGTGGGAGCAGCTCTGTCCTATCAGAGACCTTCTAAGTAGAAATTGGTTTTGGATCAGATGGTGAGGAAAAAAAAAAAAACGGGTTTACTGACTGATACCTTTTTTTCACATTGTCGATTAGACCTAGTCTTCTGTCCGACACAAAGACAATCTTCCACACGGAAGTTTTATCCTCATCTTAAGTTTGGTCGTAGAATTTGGTCATACACAATACTACATTCATACGTGCTTTATAATAATTAGTAAGATGACAATAAGCTGCTAGCATGTGTACCAATAAGCAAATATTTATGTCATTGTCATTCCTCCCAGTCGAATCTGTTATTCCATGAAGAGAGGAGGGGTTGGAATTTTTGTCATCCTATGAATTCTCTTGTCTTACACTTGTCTTACTAGATTAATAATAGAGCACACATGTTACAGCTGTACAGATGTGTCATCATCTGTCTCCGTCCCTCTCTGCAGGTTTTCATACATGTCAGTACTGCTGGCGGTTGTTTGCTGGCTGGCTCTGGACACAGCGCAGCGGGGCACCAGACAGTTTGTGTCTTTCTCCGGTTTGCTGCTCTTCATCTTCTTCATCATGCTGTTCTCAAAACATCCATTCAGGGTAAGGGACCCGAACGCACACGCACAAGCCAGAAAATGAATTTATGCTCATGTCTTGTATACGTGTGTTGCAGTGGTCTCTGCAGACTTTGTTCTGTGGGATTGGACTACAGTTTGCTGCTGGTCTATTGACTCTCAGGACCACATTTGGCTTAGGCGCACTGGAATGGCTTGGAAATCAAGCTGAGGTATGTGAAAACACGTGCACCCACACACACAGTTCTGCTGCAGCTTCATTTGAACTGTAAAATACTTTTGATGGAAGTGAAAATGACACAATCACTGGATTACTGACCATTCAAAACCTTTTCCGTGCAGACTTTTATGTCCTTCACAGATGTCGGGTCTCAATTTGTGTTTGGTGACAATTACAAAGATCACTTCTTTGTCTTTCAGGTATGACACGCATGAGGCAATGGTATATTTTTTTTCCATCATGATAATCTAGAATTAGAATTAAATATAAAGGAATGTCTAGTCTTCATTTGTATGTCATTTTTTGCATATTATTCCTGACGATAACTTGACGTGGAACGCAGAGATAACAATGAGGGTAATGGTGATGATCAGGATTGTGGCCTCTCTCCAGGTGATGCCTATCGTGGTGTTTTTGAACTCTGTCATCTCCATCCTCTACTACATCGGCTTTATGCAGTGGCTCATTTGCAAGGTCAGGAACGTGGAAGAGAATGTGCACAATGGAGAGAAAGATTTCAAGTCACATCTGTTACTTTAAATCATTTATATTTAAATCCCTATTCAAACTAAGCAATGCATTGTCAGGAATGAAATATAAGTGAGGATTGGAAATGCGAGCATAATAGAAAAAATGATTGATTTTTAATTGGCACACTTTATATCAACATTTTCAACTGTTCTATCATTTTCCTCTAACGTCCTTTGCGATATTGATCCCCCCCGCCCCCAGCTTGGATTTCTAATGCAGGTCGTCATGGGAACGTCTCCAACAGAGTCATTGGCTGCAGCAGGAAATATATTCTTGGGCCAGGTAACAACAAGTTAAACAATCATGAAAAGAAACAAACCTATGCATGATGATATTTAAGAGTGTGGTCTTTCAGTCTGAGAGCAGGATGTATTGATCACAGATTTTGAAATGCTCTCACTCGATATCATGTGCTTATGGTGAAATAAACCCTGCTCATTTGCTGCGCTGCTGATTCACCTGTTCCACTTGTGCTCACTCTGCTTCTGTGCACACGTGAGTCATCTCCTCTGCTCTGGGACCTTATTTGTTTTTAACATTCCCCATTCTCTGGAATCCACGTGCCATGAAGGCAAATAACTTGATAGCTTGATATTTGTCGAGTGCCAGCGTATGATCATGAAATCACTGTGTCCTACTCTCAAATTGCCACATGCTTGAATACAAAAAAAAAAAAAAACATTATCGTAATCTAATAAATATAAATATACAAATATAAAATGAATGCTGCCTCTTTCTCTTCCAGGTAGAGACGTGCCTCCTGATCAAACCTTTCCTCAGTGTGCTAACTATGTCTGAGCTCCACGCTTTGATGACCGGAGGCTTTGCCAGCATGTCTGGTAGCATTTTAGGAGCCTATATCTCTTTTGGGGTGAGGAATATGAGAAAATGCTTGGCTGAGACGAGGAGGATTGCACTGAGATTGTCAGACTTACGTATAAAGTGAGAGGCAATTATTAGAATGACCCTGAGGGGAATACCAGCGACACATTCAGTGAAAAATAATATCCTGGGACTTACCAACTTTATATAGGATTTCTGATTAAAATATAGCCTGACAATTTCACATCCCAGGTCCAAAGACATGAAGGAATCATTTAGTATTTTATTTTCCACATATAATAATCACAGAAGGCCCTCTTTCTGACAGGAAGTAAATGTCTGAATACTGAATCAATTTAATCCTCTCTGTGTTTCTCTTCTGAGATTGAGGCATCGCACCTGTTGACAGCCTCACTGATGTCCGCTCCAGCCTCGCTCGCCATCGCCAAGACGTTCTGGCCTGAGACGGAGAAGACCGCCGCTGCTGTCGAGCATGACTTCAAAAGGAACAAAGGGTAGGCGATGCCAGAAGAGCTACAGAAAACACTGACTCTGAAACCCAGATTTCTAGAAAGGTCATGCTGAGCTGTTTCCCTGAAAGAGGCCCGACAGTGTACGCCAACGACACTGTAACATTTCTCACTGTCTCCTCAGGGAGAGTAAGAATGTGTTGGAGGCGGCCTCCCAGGGCGCATGCAATGCCATTAGCGTCGTGGCCTGCGTTGTTGTCAACGTCATTTCCTTCATGGCACTGCTGGCCTTTTTGGACGCTCTCCTCTCCTGGCTGGGCGGAATGTTGGAATGTCCGCAGCTCAGCTTTGCGGTGAAGACCCTGATCACACACACACACACACACCCCATTATGTGTGTGTGGATAAGGTTAAACATTGACTCACCTGTCAACTCACTCTCCCTGTTATCTGTTATCTGTGTATCCCATCTTTAGCTTATCTGCTCCTATGCGTTCATGCCTCTGTCGTTCATGATGGGCATCTCCTGGGAGGACAGTTTCATTGTTGCTGAGCTGATTGGGATCAAGACTTTCCTCAACGAGTTTGTGGCCTATCAGAAGTTGTCCGATTTAATCAAGAAGCGAAAGGCAGGAGGGCCGGAATATGTTCATGACGTGAAGCAGTATATTTCTGTAAGTCTCACTCATCTCACATCATTTTCTTACTTTCTGAGTCACTTGACTCTTGCATAACTGACATCCTACCTCCCTGGAGAATTTCAGGAAAAATGTCTGCACGTTTCCAAAAGTACGTCTTTTCCGCATCTGCGTGCAGTTTGTATCTGTATTTAACAAACAACTGATTGACAATAATGTTTCCTTATCTAGGTCCACTCTGAAACTATTGCAACCTACGCTTTGTGTGGATTTTCCAACTTTGCTTCACTGGGGATGTCAATCGGAGCAATGTGTGAGTGATGCCTCAGAGCTGATAGCAAGATTAGTTATCAACACCAACCAGGGACCTCAGAGGTCATGGGGTTCCTGGTTGAGGTAGCATGTAGTGAAAGAGTGTGCGTCCTTGATAATGTAAAATATGTAGTGTTGAGTTAAATCTATCAAATGTAAACATAACTAGTGTTTTGCTTACACTGCTTTTACATCTGTGTAGCTGTTAAAGTCTGGTTTGTGTATGCGGGATTTTGAACATTTTCCAGCGGCTCTCACTCCTGAACGGAGCTCTGACATCTCCACCTGCGGCCTCAGAGCTCTCATTGCGGGCAGCATTTCCTGTTTGATGACAGCTTGTATTGCAGGTGAATGTTTTGTCTATCTGGGCCTGATCTGTTATCTGCAGCCTCCATGTATTGATACTGTCTGCTGTTGGAAAACCACACGCTGTCACTGCAGCCAATTTATCATTGACAATAGTTATGAATTGTTTGGACAATTGGAAAATGGACTGTAAACGTTTAAACATTTCCTGATGGGATCTATAGTACCTAATGTTCCCTCATATTCTCTGAAGTTCTCTCTCTATTTGAATGATGACATTGCACTGTGTTTCTTTTAGGTGTGCTGTACATACCTGAAGTTCAGTGTCCACAGCTCTTGAGCTCAGCTTTCAGCAACGCCAACGTGACCAGTAGCACACAACTGGTAGCCTGCTGCACAATGTTATACAACAGGTGTGTGTCCTATTTGTGTATTACTGTACAAAAAAAAGATGTCTGGCTGAATAATAATCTCATAATTGTCTGTAAATATCACAGAAACAATATGCAGAGAGATGAAGAATTATAATTGATCCCTACACCTTACGTGCGTGTGTGTTTTGCAGCATGACAGTGTTTGAGCCGGGGAACATGACGTTTGGTGAAGGATTTAGTCAGAGCAGCCTGCAGGGCTGCTGCACGCTCACGCCCCCGACGCACTTCAACTGCAGCTCTTTGTTTTGAATCACTAAAGAAAACACACTGACCTCAGTGGTCGAAACAGCTGCTGCTTTTTTATGTAAACTACATTTTAAAGTTCATTTTCATTAAAGTGTCATTGGTTTTGTAGATAACTTCAGCTGTGGTTTCTTTACATAAACTAAAGGCCTGTAGCTCAAATTCCACCCAGCAGTTTTTATCGCAATGGAAATTAGTTCCAACTTCACTGGATTTCAGACTGTACTTCCAAATGATTTCAGCCAAACCTCTGTAAATATGGTAAAAAAGAAAAACTAGAACCATCACTCTTACCTGCCTTCTCCTCCGGCACGACAGGAACATGTAAATGTGCAGTGCATTACTTGGCCACTGGATGTCAGCTTTACTTAAGAAGAATAATACTCCAGCCTAGACGCTCCCTCAGGCCACCGTAGAGCAAGACAGTCATACGGGGAAGAAGTTGGTTCAGGAATACGGACAGAAAGTTCAGGCTCTGATTTCCCGATGAGCAAAGTGGAGGCCTAGGAGGCTGTGCACTTTCAACATCTGCATGTGTGAGACGAGAGCGCAGTCACAGAGACAGCGAATGACAGTTTGTTCATTAAATCCACCACGAGCAAAAGGTCAGATGGCTTCCTTCTTGGTGGGCAGGAGGTGTGTTCATATGTGTGATATTCACACACCCACTGAGAGGGAACATTAGACTCACCCATCAGAGGATGTCACAGAGGGCATTTTTAGATTTCATGTTGCCATGTGTTCCCCTTTTAAAATATGGTGAGCTCAGTTTCTAGTTCTGCCACATCGTGAAGAAAAAGCATGAAGCTGTTGGATGTGGAGGCTCAACAAATATCCACTGGAAGTTATTATTTGACTTTATTTCTGTGTCAGATGAGAAAGACAAAGGCTAAGTAATTCAGAAGTCTCCAACAATCGTCAGGAATTTCTTGTCATCATGGAAGGTTTATGTTATTTTCTGTCCATTTGGCAAATTCATCCAATTAGCTCCACACATCAAATTCCCATTCACTCAAGTCAAGACAGATTTATTTTCTTGGAACATTAACAACAACGAGTGCTTTGTGATCCTGGCAAAGGGCTACATTACAAGTATGGCTAGAGATGGTAAGACACTTTATGCAAAGCATATGTAAGACATGATGAATTGAAATAAAAGGCAGTAAAAACGCCAAAAAAAAATAAAAGAATCATTTTCTCTTTTTTTTCTATATTAAAATACAAATCCTGGAGCAAAATGGTATTTATATACTGTACATAAAAACAAAGAGGGTGTATGAGGGTGTATGGCGAGTGGGACTGATGGAAAACAGAAACGGGGACAAGAGGAGGTAGAGTGTCAGGAGGATGAGACCGGTGGATATTGGATTGTCATGTAGCACCACTCCAACAGAAGCAGAAGGAGATGAAGAGGAGAACAGAGAAACTGAGTGATTGAGATGAAGTTGTCGTCCACCAACACTCCAGAGAGCACACAAAGAAAGGGGAGGGGGGAAGGAACGAAGGAAGCTTATTAAGGTGGATGAAGAAATGACAGAAAACAGACTGACAACCTGGGAACCTGGGGGCTGGAAGGATTCAAGGAGCCACACACAGAAAAGTGATTAGGAAAGGAGAGATGGAGATGGTGGATAGATAGATAGACAGATAGATAGATAGAGCTTGGCCTCAGAGCCACTAGCAGTGCTGCTGGTGAGTAATTATAATGATAAATGCTTAATACAGTAGATAATTATCTTATTTACAATATACACAAACATTTATGTGACCACAGCATCTAATCACTGTTCTCCCGCCTAACCAACCCTAATGGATGCTTTAATTGCTCATTGACAGATAATTACGTGGTCGTGTCTTGGCACAGACAAACAAATTAAAATGAAGAATCCCTGAGAAATGTGTGCATGACAATCAACACGGTGGTTCATTAATCGCTGTGAATGGCAGTGAAGCAGGTTTCTCATCATAAAATTAATCTGATTAACAGGATTTACACTGAGACACAAGGAAGTTACTGTTTATTAGGAGCGTTTCAATCAAATCAACTACAAAAACATGGAAATGATATAATAATGGAGGCTTGTTATTTTTGTGCTTTTCATGCATTTTTTTTTTCTCCCCCAACATTGCTTAAAACAAACCGTGTGTAATGATAAATGGTTTTAAACATGGGATTATAGAATTCATTATGTTAACCAATGACATATTAAAATATGGTCTTTGCATTATAGTGCTGAATAGAGATAATAATAATAATAAAATAATAATTTAACAAGTTAAATGTGAAGATTGAAATTTAAAAGTAAATCACACTCAGTGTTAAATATTATTTTGTCTTCAACCCATCGGATCAAGTTGCAGTAAGTGTAGACGATGTAGAAATCAAGATTGTTTCTTCTGCTCTGTTTGTTCTGGGAAATAATGCAGCCACTCAGAAGCGCTTGTTTGTGACCGCTTCTGAGAAAAAGCCTCGGCCGAGCCACTCCTTTATGACTACATTTGTGTTAAGATGCATGTGTCCTTCATCCCATGAGCTTAACCCCCTGCTGGGAGAGCTCACACACACACGCACACACACACACAAAGACGCATTCAGGTGTGCATGAAAAACACAGACACGCATACAATTGTTGACCAGTGCACACACTCTTTCTCTGTTGGTCTCACAGACAAACAGAGTCTCCATGAGTTCAGGGGACATTACACCGATTTACACTGACATCTGGTAGACTTACTTAACCAAAGTTACTACTCACCTTACTCTAATCTAAACCTACCCATGACCCGGCTTTAAACCTAATTCTAATATATCCTAACCCTAATTTTAACCCCAGTCTGTCACTTGAATGTAAAACTTTATCTGCTACAGCCTAACCCTAATACGTATCTTAACCACAGCACCTAAACCACGTCTTCACCTTTTATAAATATCATGAGGACGTATGGGGAGATTTGTCCCCAAAACAACAACATGTCCATATTAAGTAACTGTGTAAGCAGAAATAGTTCTGCTAAACACCGGACACACACACACACACACACACACACACAGATTCCCCAGAGCCCAGGCAGGGGGTCTGGCTTGGACATAGATGGACACATGCTGGGTTGAGAGCAGGAGAGTGTGATTCACAGGTCTCTCTCCCGCTCTCGCTCTCGCTCTCGCTCTCTCTCTTTCTCTCTCTCTCTCTCTCTCTCTTTCTGTCTACCACTCTGTCTTTCCTTGAATGTCTCACTCCATCTTTCTCTTACCACTGCCACCCCACCCCGTTCTAAATGTTTTCTGCACACAGACACATCCGACAACTGCTCCTGAACCTATGGATGCAATTAGATACTTGCCCCCCCCCCACCAAATAGAACCAAGTGTTTTCTTGATCCAACCTCTCCAATCCCCCTCTCCCTTCTTCTTTCTGTCGTTTTCTTCCCTCAGCTAGCTGGGTACCGAACTCCTCATTACTCTAATTTAAAAAGCAGGCTGCTCCCCTAATGGCCTCGGGGCCCCAAAGAATATCAAGTGCTTCTTAATTCTTTAATACTATTCCAGCTTTGCATTTGTGCCATCCCTCCCTCAGCCCTTCTGTCCATCTTTCCATCAATTCAGATCCCATTTAATGCCCCTCCACACATAGCCACCAAAAGATGTTTTTTTAATCCCCTCCCATTTTGAGTGTAGGGGAAGGATCTTAAAAGCATATCAAAGCACCATGTCAGCAATTTCTATTTCGTTCCATCCGTTGTTCCGGGCCTCCAAGTGTTTACATGTTTTGCTGCTGTTGAAGCTTGACTGAATGTGTACTTATTCAACCCCATCATTTGCTGAATTAGACAAATCTCCATGGTAACGGAGGCAGCAGCCAGCGCGTGGATGGTCCTTGAGTGTGCATTAGGACCTTCTTGTGACAACGGAAGGGAGTGTGTGTGCGTGTGTGGGGGGGGGGGTCACATCGGTAAGAGAAACTGTGCATCAGGCCCATTTCAAGGGCCAGAACAGGATTCATTAGCTCAGCCTGCTCCTCTGAAGACGAGTTCCACCGAGCCCCGACTGAATGCCTCATTAATGACTCCATATGGAAATCTAAAGATAAAAATGTCAGAAGAGCTGCAGTGAACGACAAAGCTATTTTGAAGGAGATGGTTGCATGGATCTGCGAGCTCAGCGCGTCCCATCTTAAGACGACATAATCAAATGAGAATGGCAGTCAGCAGAGCGCATGCAGCCAAGCCAAGGCCCCTCGGTCGCCTTACGAAACCACAATCTGCTACGTCCAGATTTTCATTTGGATCCATAGCACATACACATAGATAAGTGTTCCCAAATAATGCCACATGTATTTTTCCATCAAGATCAAAATTCAGCCGAGATTTAGTAAAATCTAATCAGTATTTTTTAAACCCTACTGACAAACAGCAAACAAAGGAACAAGCTATTTGACAGTTGTAGAATGTCTGGATTGTGACGGACGGCCAGCGTGTTTGCGTAGGAGAGACAGAGAGACAAACACAGACAGACACTGTCCTGTTCTTATCGATGCCTCTGGGTTTTAATTTAATATTTATTTTGCAGCACTTTATAGAATCCTTGCTTCTGACAGAAAGACAGAAGTGACATTTTATAAAGGAGAATTCATTTTCATTATCAGCATCACCTGTTGACCAGTGTGGATTTTTTTTGGTTTGTCATTTTTTTTTTTTTTTTTTTTCGTTTTTTTTGTGCACACAAAACACTGTCTGGATATTACGTTACAATTTTTTTTTTTTTTAATTGCTTCCTTCTCTTTAGTTTGTAAATCATTACCCAGGAAATATTTCAGTTTATTCACAGACTGGTGTTCGGATTTATTTTTGTCATATATAATTTTAAACTTCATGTTAAAGCTTCCAGTCAGACTGTTTTAAAGCAAATACATTAAATCCCAAATGGGGAGAAGATACTCAGCTCTAGAAAATAAGGAATATAATAGAATGTCATTTTTTGTCCACCTGCTGTGGACCAACATCACTTCCTCTATCGCTCAGGCTCTTCTCAGCCTTGTCTTCACTTCCTCCTCACCTCTGCCGTTCATCCATGTTGTATCCTTTCTAATTTCCTCCCTCCTGCTCATCATTCTTGTCCACATTCACCTCTTCCCTCGACCACTGTTAGGCTCATCAAATTGGATTTCAGACTGAGAGGCATCTAGCTGTTCTTCAGTAACAGATGATTGAATTGAGTGGAATGAAAGCCGAGGGATTCAGCATGGGACACATCATTGGGGGAGGTGATTTCTAGGAGCAGCAAAATGATGAGAGAGCTGCAAATTAAACGTAGAGCCTGTAAAGTTACATCTGTTTGTACTCAGAGGTTTGCAGAATATTAATTTACTCTTTTATCACAGACAGCACTGATGATGCTTTATTTTTTTTCCCAGGCTGGTACAAACTCATACTATTCTTTCATTCCTGAGTTCCCAGTTGATTTAAAGTAAAAAGAAAAAAAGTCACGTTTATTCCTCATTTTAAACCTGAATAAATTATCCACTTGATGCAGGATTTAAATTTGTCGACATTATGAAGAACTCAATCAAATACAATTAGTCAGCGCCGGTGTCAATAGAAAAACAAACACCGTTCGAGGGTAAGACATTTGCAAGAGTGTGATAATGCATTCTAATGGAGGAGCAACAGTCAACAGCCAGATGGACCATTTCTGATCAGGTCCATTAATAAGACGTGATAATGTCCCTGTGGCCATCCAAGAGTTGTTTGTCTTGTGTGTGTGAGTGTGCATAAATGAATGACTTATTTTGATTGTTTGTATAATTTAACACTCAACATGACCCCGCTCCTCTCTAAATGCATCCGCGCTTTAAGTTGTGTGCACACGTGTGCATTAGTATGGCTGCACAGTTTGTGTCTCCAACCTTGAGCTCCTCACTCCCTGTGGGCTGCTTCAGGGCTAACAATTTGTGTAAAGGTTGATGTTAGATTGGAGTTTATGTCATTTATGTCATGATAAATGATATAATGTTATATGGCAGCTGTGTGTGTTTGTAGAAAGCCACACTCGGTCTGGAGCACAGGGTTAGGGGTAAAATGTGATTGGGTAAATGTTGGGGTTTGGTTGGAAGTGGCCATGGTTATAGTTAGGAAGTTTTGTTTAGGGTAACATAAAGACAGACAGTCTAAGTCAGTATAGTGTCTCAACAATTCAGGATCATACTTTTCTCTCTCTCTCTCTCTCAGTTTAACCTGCACACTTCCTACATTTTACTGGTCAAGCTCATTTCCCTTTAATTTCTTTTTACAAGTACAAGGAAACAGCAACAGTTAGGGGGTTGATGTCTGATTGTTCAGCTCAATGTCATGTGTGTCCTTGAGGTCACGGAGCAACGTTGAACTGAACAGAACATCCGTTCGATACACATTCGACGTTGTTGTTTCCAGCCTGTGTATTCTCTTAATATTAAGCAGGGGTAAAAAAGCAAGGCTCCAAGATGTTCAAGAGGTGTGAAGTAGTGGCTACAGCACTCTGCACAGCTTGTCAAATTAGCTTCCTAATGGCCAGATTGTTACACCGCCTCAATGGAAAAAGAAAGGCCAAGTGGGGGGGGGGACCATTCTCTTCCTTGTCACAGCAAAACCCCTCTTTCATCAATTTATGTGCTACTTTTCCTCCAAGTCCTGCTTCCCAGGTATATGCTTGTATTCAAATGGTAGTAATGACTTGCCAGTGACTTTGAGGAGAATGAAGGGAGAGGCCAGATGCATTGTGGGCCTGTCAGTCGTTTGTTCGTCTGCACATTTTCAGAGTTGCCTCCCCGCGCTTTAATAGACTCTCCCATTATGTTGAGTTAATCATCATCACCTGACCTGAGATATCAGCAGGAGGTCAAACACGAGATTAATTGACTCACCTTAATTGCAAGATTCATTCCTAATGGTCGGTTTTTAGATCTCATTTTTCATATTCAAAGCTTTATGACTGAATTGTCGGGGGAAGGAATTGTGTTCAACATAATTTGATTTGATTTGGTAAAAAAATACTGTTGTACACATGTATACATGTTGTTTTTGTACACAATAGGTGTATGCTTTCTATATGTCTGAGATCCCATCACCCTGGACCATTACAAAAGTGTATTGTTTGTGTATTCACATTTTACATGAGAAATACAATGTGCAGTTTGAAACTGCTCTGCTCCGTTCGTCCTCCCACTATTCAGAAATCAGCCCAAAATACCCTGGATATGAAGGCAGCCATCTTCTAGATCTGAAGCGACAAAGCTGAACTCAGCTAGGAACATTCATTAAATTTGCAGAGTCAGGAAGTAATATATGTACTTATACATATTCAGGGTACTTTGCGTATCCTTTATTTTATGCTGCATGTATTGATTAATTCAATCCATTCATTTTTATTTTAACTGTTCAACATTTATTTACTTGGGTTACTCACATACTATTGCATATTCAAAAAAATTCATAAAAACCTAATTGGCAAATGTATTGTAGATGAAGGTGTTCAACAGTACATGAGTTAAATCAGGCCCACCTTTATTAAGCTGTGACAAGAGTGGTGTCTATACATTATTCATTATTCATTATAATCCAATTATCGTATGATAAGAATTATGTAATATTATTCTGAAGTGGATAATTCTGTATAATAAGTACTTTTACCCTTGAACACTTAGTAGCTATTATTATGCAAATACTTGTGTTCTGGTACTTAAGATTCTACAATGGTTTAGTTCATATCGGTTCGGACAATAAATGTGTACCTTCCTCATTGATAGAATGTGTGTGCGCTTGAGCAAGGAGTTTCTGATGAGTTAAAAAAAAATAATAATAATAAAAATAATTGCCACATAATTATAATTCCACAAAACTGACTGCATGATTTTGAGTTTAGGCTGATAAAGTTTCCATGAAAATACTCTAATAATCTATTTGTGAATCTATATATTTAGACAGTAATGGTCTTGAACATAAAAAGTAAAATTAAAGATTTTCATCTGTCCACATGAACCAAAACAAAGTATGAAAGTAGTTCAGTGTTAGCTAAGTCCAATTTCCTCTTAATTTTCTGTTCCTTTAATGACTCACATTCTCAAGCCCCGGCAGGCACGCACACAAAGAGGCATGTTTTTGTCATGACCAGAAACCATTTGCTCGTTTTGATGGAGGACTAAAAGAGAGGTTGAGCTGTCAAAGTGGATTTTTCATTACTAAATATAATAGGGCAAAGAAAATTGCAGCTGCTGCAGCAGGAGGAGTATGGGGATTGCTCATGTACTTTTACATTGATATTTGGAATGACCAAAAAGGTACAGTGCAGCTGTATAAGAGCATTAGAGAAATTAGCACAGGGCTCTCTCTCTCCTGTGTCAGTGTCAGCCACCACTCGCCTGCTATCTGCAATTTGGAGAGGTACATCCAAACTCAGGGCAGAATGAAAAAGCATATTTTATCCCCGGTTACAGCTCCAGACTGAGACAGAAGTGGAACACTAACATAATCAAGGAAATAATATTGCAAATGGAACGCTATTAGGGTGGTCAAGCACTTTCTCATGCTGCTTCTCAAATATGTAATTTATTATATGCCACTGCATGACAAACTCACATTCAAAAAATGTAATTTCCTCACAATACAGTCCAATGAACGCCAGAGCCATCATACACATGTTGTAGATTTAGAAGGAAATGAGGAAGGTCATAAGCTTCACATAAAGTTCCTTTAAAGTGTCTGAGTAAAGAACTCCTACTGTTCAGTCCTGGTTATTCATTTCTCCACACACTCTGGAATCTAAACACAACATTCCATATAGACATATACATAAATGCAGTGTATCTATATCAACATTTTTGATTGGACAATTTTAAGTTAATATACAAAAAAAAATCCTCACAGGCTTTATATTTTAAACTTGAAATCTGCAAAGTAAATCATGTGCAAGTAAATGTCAGCGATAAATGGAAAAATTCTTGAGTCGCACTTTATCTAACGTTCAATCTTTGATTGATTACAAATATATATATTGTTTTCTTTGCTCTTTCACTCATTGATCTCGTCAGTGGGGTGATCGACTCTCAACAACACCACAGGGTTCGATAGTCACATGACCATCATCACCAGCAGCAATTTATTGTCTGATAGAGTGCTTTTTGCAGGTTTTTTTTTTTTTTTTTGCAACTGCTGAAATTACTTTCTTGGAAAATGGTGCTGATGAAGTCAAAGCAGTGAATTAAATAATTTCTGGGATCTTAGGGAGGGACATAGCAAGGCACTGCTTTTTTGACATTTCCAACACAAATCTTTATGAAAAAATATGGCATATTTCAGGGAGTCATATCTATGAGTGTGAGGCCTGATGGACTTTAAGGGCTGCTGGGCCTTTGCAGAAGTATGTTCTCAACTGAGCGCTGTCCTTGTGTTCATTTCTCTGAACCTACATCATATCAAACCAAAAAATAGAGTTGTATTCACACATTCATAAACATCTATGTCCATTTGTGTCAGACTTCTCTCTCTCTCTGTTTCAACCTGCTCAAGTATTTATGTGAAAAAGTAAATGAAGGTTTAGCAAGTGTATTTAGTTTTACTGCTACAGTTTCTGTAAGCTGGACACTCAGTGTGCATGTACAGTATATAGTGAGGTTGGACTGCAGCATCACTTCATGCTGAGAGCACATTCCCACTTATTGCATTTACTCTCTCTCAATACTTATGCAAATTGTACCCTTCTTACAGGCTGGTCCCGCACCCCCTTCATTTTATCCAGACCCATTAGCACATAATAGCCTATCAACATTCATAGCAGGGTCCTGATTTCGTTGTTCAACTTGGTTATACCAAAATCAAATGAGTCCAGTTACCTAAATAGAAGTGTGCACAGTGGCATAAGATAACATAGATGTACATGTCCCACGGTGCCTTTATTAGCCTGTGATCTGCATCTTAAAAAAGGTTGGTATGAGGCTGTCGGCTCACTGATACTGACAAGAAACATATACGCAGTTAAGCTTTTTTATTTCCTTTTATTTCAAAGATTGACCACAGATACAAAGGATATACAAGGACATACTGCTTTTAATTGTTATCTGCCTTAACAGAGCATTCCCTAAGGTGCATTTAGTAAAATGATTAAAAACCAAATGAAACACAGTGAACTGGTGCAGTGCTCTGGTTTGTCTGGTTATTTATCTAATTCGATGCAATACTCACTTGACAACGCGAAATGGAGATGTAAGAATTAGCAGCGAGCTCCTGCTAGACACAAGAAAGAGGTAAAACCTTCAGAACTATTTTATTTCAGTATCCAGTAAATATAGATAGGGTCGCACATCTGTGGTAAATGAGCTCATCAAAGACATAAACATTTATGAGGCTCAATAATGAAGAGAAATAATTGAAGATCATGGCCTCTCCTTTATCTTCATTTCCTCTCATTCTCCCCTGGGAGAGTATATTAAAGTCCCCTGCTACCCTTAGATATTCAATCGGTTTTTCAGCCAGAAGTAAAGGATGTGCTGGAAATTCATTACAACAATCACAGAATGATATTTTTTTTACTCTCCAGTCCTCATCTCAAATGTCTCAGTTTTATCTTTGCATAGTTAAAAATGTCACAGACTGGAATTAATAGGCAAGCAACCCATCATTGACATGTATCCTATAGATAAAATGCTCCATCTTGATTCTTTTTACTTTGCCCGGCAATGATGCGACACATATTCAGCAGGAAATAGCTCTCTGAATAGATGAATGAAAGCGTCTAATGACAAAATGTCACATTCACATATAGCAGATGGGATGCATTGCGACACACCGCTCGGTGATCACCAGACATCCAGTTCGCACATTCTGCTCTCTAAATCTGAAGCAGAAGGGCAGACTGATCACCAATCCCCAAAAAAATATCATGTGGATACATTTTCCAGGGAAAACCGATGTATTGTGTAATCGTTTTCATCTCTAATCACAAGCAATTTACTTTTCAGCTATATGTAATTTTAACTACCTTCCTCTGAACCTCTCCTGTGTTTATTTCCCCCCACCTCTCGCCCTCTGCTCCAGCTCTCGCCGTACCTTCTCACTGACCGGCTCTGCTTTAGTTACCACAGCTTTCCTTCCCTCTGGTTTGACCACTATGGTCATTACACAGCACATGTCTACCAGCTCCTCCTGACATCTCCTCATCCCTGCTTCCAGCTCACCTCGCCGAGCCGGGTCGCGCTTCAGAGACCCCTTCTGAGCGACAGAGAAACCCAGCAAGCCGGTTAAAACCTCATCGGACAATTCCACATCCAGGTAATCGGTCCCGTCAGAGATGGTGGCGCAGACGCTCCAGCCGTTGTTGCTGCTGCTAAGTTTCCCCAAGAGGGTCACGATGAAAGCTTTGACGCGAATTTCTGTGGTGCAGGGGTTTGCGGTGGCGTTCAGGTCCTCCAGCAGGCACAAGTACGTGAAAGGTGGTGAGGTGAGAGTCAGAGCAGGGACTGTGCTGTCACTCGGGGGGTCTTTTTGAGAGGATTTTCTTTCAGAGCTCCTGCCTCCTCTAAGTCCTTGTTGCTCAGGGAGCTGATTTTGCCCGCCAGTCCTCCCAGGCTGTGCACCATAGAGTTCTACCTCTTCAAGAAAGCAGTCCATGTCCTCATCCATAAAATCATCACTTCTAACAAACTCTCCTTTAGTGCAGCCTTCATAGTCTCTTTTCTGTGTGACAGATTTGGATTTGCCAGAACCAAACTGGGACCCCAAGCGGTTTGGTGTGTGCTGCTCAACCTGTGAAGTTTGTGGTTTCGTGGTACTGGCCAAACTGTGAGGATTTCCTGTTGTTCTGCTGTGATTTTGCGGTGCGTTTCGGTGAGACTGTGCACTTACATTGGTTGTTTCCTGAAAAATGATACTGTCCAACTCATCCAGGGGAAGCTCGTCAAAGTCTTCGTCTGGAAAGTCTTCTGCCGCGATGGCGTGAGCTCGGACCTCTGGTTGATCCTCGTGGTCGGACAGTAAGACGTCAGGATCCTCGGCTTCGAGGGGCTGACTTTGAACTGGACCACCTCTGTAAGAATGGATGGAGGCTCCACTTCTGGAATACACCAGATGTCGAACTGAGTTAACATTGATCAGCACCTTGTTTGCAGCCTGAAGTTGGTCAAATTTAAAATAGCATGTCATCAGGCAGCTTGTTCTGGAATGTAATCAGACAATGACCTATTACCTAATTAAAGGTTACAGTAACAAAATTGTTATGAGCTCCACTTTAAATTTGAAGCTGCTCTGCTGCTTCTCCTCTTTCAACAGTTCACAATCTCTATAGAACAGGTGCGCAGTGTTATTAGAATCATTAAAGCTGAACAAACATAACATAAAACAACTTTTAACACAGGCTCTAGATTACAGTGCTTAATGTTTCATTAAGTCGCTAAAAGGGAGCAGTGACATTTTTTCTGAAAACAAACATTCTGCTAAAAGTCTAAATGTCAAGATATTTTTCCTCTGAAGATATTTTATTGACACATCCCACCTGGAGGAGGCTGTGGAGACGGAGCTCCTGACAAAAGAGCTTCTTGAGAACTGAGTGGAGGTCTCACTGTGTGTCCCGTAGCCACTATCAGACCCAACCTCAATCCTCTGCACCTGGTCCTGGGCCTCAAGACTGGCCAACAACTCTGCGTCGTCGAGCTCCAGGTCGTCCATCTCGTCATCAACTAAAAGGGAAACCAAACGGGACTCTGCGTCACATTGGTCTTCCAATATAGATATCGGTAGTTTCAGTTTTGTAAACAAGGCTGTGATGTTGTCATCAGAGTGCCCTTACCTTCCTAAACATGAAATGGACCATGGACTTCCATGGTAAAAGCATAGTTTCAGAAACTAATTGACTGTTTCTCTGGCAGCAGAGCAACACAATAGAATGTTTAAGAGCCACTCGTTTATGAGTTAATTATGATTTTCAATCTGAAATTCAAGGGTCTGTGGAAGCCCTCGTTCACATATTCCAAACCCTCAGTGACGTGTGTGCCAAATCATCTTCCATTGAAATCATTGATTCATTGATCTAAATTTGTCATTTTACCTTGTTGTGGTGCTGGTGGAGCCTCTTCTTGCTCCTGCTGTTGCTCGTCAGGAAGACCCAGTGTCTGACACAGCACTCGGCCCTGTCACAGTTGGCATGCCACTCAATGTTTTTGCACATTGTACAATAAATGTGATTACTAGTTCTAGTTTATATTCAGCTGTGTCATTTTATGACAGCTTACCTGATTATTCCTGTCCACTAAGTCCTCCACCTCACCACCCAGGACTTTGACATTGGATGGCCCCAGCAGCAGCATCCCGAGCCTGCAAACCATCCGTCCCTGCAACTGCAGCTTTGCACCAGGCCTGGAAAATACATTTTGTTTGTAGCCATAGTCAGAAAATCTTTGTGCAGGCGCTGAAATAGCAGTTGCTTGTTTATTAATGTGAATGTGAAAAACACAAAACCTACGGAAGGTGCATGTCTTTTTGTGTTTTAATCATTGTAAGCAAAGGTGTATTGTTTACCTGAGTGCTGTGCTGAGGGCAGGGATTGGCTGATATTCCATAGCCTCCAAGCTTTGGACTCCATCTGTCACCTGTAAATACAGACACTGTGTATGTGACTGGAAAAAAAACTAAAATCTAAATCTAATCTCTACAAATCATAGGCTGACGTCTACGTTTTAATGCCATCGACCCACAGGGCACCCCTGCTGTCGTCAATACTAGTTTACTGATAGTGCCAAAAAGTCACAAACCTCGTTCAGTGCAAATGTGATCAAACTTTTTCTATGAAATAATAACACTTCTTTGAGACTAAAAGCTTTCCCCATCAAAAGAAACCTGGTAATCATGATGAATCTGACAATAAACTGTGAAATCTTGAAAATGGTTTTACTGTTGTTCGTGGTGGAAGAAAAAAAATCTTCTCTTCAAGTGCAAAGAGCTCTAATAACATTTTATTCTCATTTCAAAGTATGCACAGACAGATGGTAATTACAGATAACTACCCATAATTATTTTTTTCTAATGAACTTGAGGTTTTAGGGTTAAGAAGTTCATGTTTTCCTCTTGTCAAAAAGTTCAGAGTCTCTTCATTGAGAGGTTGAAAAATTATAACCCACCCCTGATTTCTTAAGCTAAGTTCAAGTTGAATGTTAAAATGTGATTTTTTTTCTCTTTCGTGAGTCTGACCTGCAGTAGCAGCATCCTTGTCGGTCTGGATTCCCAGGGCCTCTGTGTGGTCTGTGTGACGGCAGACACCTCATCGTTGGCACAGTCCGTGCCCCGCAGCTTCTGCAGCTGGCTGTACGCAGGCTGACTGACGTCCAGCAGTGAATCAACCTAAGAAAGCAAATGATCTCTGACTGCTGTGTTTTCATTGGAACATTGATATCCTTTTCAACAAGTTAAAAGTAAGTGAGTGAACTAAATTTGAAACCTGGATCAAGCACGACAGACATGAAGTACAGTGTCCCAGAATGAGTCACACTTTAACAGTAACATAAGTAAGACCTAACTAAATGTGCCAAAGAGAAAATATTTAAAATGTCAAACTATTTAAGACCCTGCTAATGTAGATATACCTTTATGTGCTTGTCTTATTTGTGAGTGAAAATGCATCACATGGTACCATAACATTTAATTGCAGTACTCTGCCTCAGGGTTACCAGCTGAGTTTTTCTATTTTCCTTGTTATAACATGGACTCTGGCTGTTCTCTAATCATTGCTTTTCCATGAACCACTCAGTAGCCTGGATTTTGCTATGTGAATTTTTTGCCCTGTAATTGGTCTATTGTGATATATAATCTGTCACACAAAAGAACCCAACAATCATGAAAAAGGGAAGACAAAATATTTGGAACAAATAATTGCCTTGAACCAAATATTTTGGAGATAAAACACAACAGGAATAACTGACCTGCAAACTGCACTTTACAGTTACACAATAAACCATTTTATTATTCTTCTGGCTGTACTTTAAGGAAGAGGATTAGGGCCACTGTATAAATCAAAAGTCAGAATTGTTGTTGTTGGTTTGATAGGTGGCTGGCATCCTGTCCGTAGTTGCATTGCCGCCACCTAAACGTTTGATTTTCTTCTGTAGTTGAGTTTCTGTAGCTCTACTTTAGTTTAGTTAGTGCCACCACCTACTTCATTTTAGTTTCTCTTCTATTCATTTTTATTTTGTTGTTGTTGGTTTGATTGGTGGCTGACATCCTTTGTAGTTGCATTGCAGTCCATTTGTCATCGTAATCTCAGTGCATTCTTTGTTCCTTCTCTCCATTACTTTCTTTGCGTTCCTTTTCTCCTTTCTTCTCTTCTTTGTTATTTATTTTATTGTATTTTGTTGTTATTTATATTGTCAAAAAGTCAGAATCTATGAGATTCTGACTTTGTTGTTGTTGGTGGTTTGATTGGCAGCTGGCCTTTTTTCTCAGACTTAAATCTCAGCATTCTGACTTTAAAGTTGAAGAAAAAAGTAAGAATTGTGACTTATTATTTTTACAGAGGCTCTAATCCTCTTTCGTAGTATTTCTACTGTAGATGGTTATATATCATACACACATCTGTACCTGGACACAGAAGGTGCCACAGAGTTCAGTCTTCTGGGCCTCAGCAAGTCCTTCAGGGAGAGCAGGATAGTCCAGGTCCCTCAGGTCTGTCATCAGCCACTGGTCCAGCGCCTAAAATTACACATCAGGTACCAGGATTTTTGTCATTCACATTCAGTTCAAGTTGTCATGACACAATCAGTGAAGCTCCCAGCACAGACCATGAAAATGTATCAACCAGGTTTTAAAGTTATATAACCGTGCAAAAAACAAAGCTCCTCTAGTTTAGAAAGAATGTGAAGACTTTGACCATGCCACACAGCTGTTCAGCAACAATATTTAGCTACACTGTGGCGTACAAATGAGGCTTCAATGCAAGAAAACGAGCCCCACATGACGCCACCACCAGCGGGTGCAGCTGACACAAGGCAAGATGGATTCATGCTGTTTACATGAAAAAAAAAGTGCCCTGCTTTCAGCGTGTTGCAATAGAAACCAGAATCTGTCGGACCAGGAGGTGTTCTTTCACTCCTTGAAATCGCCCACTTTAGCCCACTGTGGCGAGATCTTCTTATTCTCAGCTGATAGTAGTAGATATGTGGGCGGTCTTGGGCTTTTGTTGCTCATCTGCTCCAAGGTTCAGTGTGTTATTCTTTCTGTGGGCTGAAAATTTGTATCATAGGGTTTGACGTTTGACAGGGTTTGATGACTGGGCCACACAGTTTGAACCGCATCTTCTGCAGTTCCCTATCGTGTAGGTTTTTTTTTTTTTAAACAGCCATGTAGCTGTTGTTTTGGGCAGGTATCTTATTGGCAAGCGGATAACATTTATGCTACTGCAGGTGAAAACACAAGAACCTTAGACAAGGGAGTGAATCAGCAGTGGAAAATCTCATCAGCTGCCTGTGAACCAATATTAGTCACAGGCTCCATTGATGAGAGGTCAAAGTTCATCAACCAGTGGCCAGTCAATGGCTCATCACGCACCTTAAATGCATGAAACCATTTTTTTTAACAACGAAGGAGGTAATCATCATCCCTGCAAGTATATGCACTTGTGACCCATAGTTTAGACTCCAATCACGTCACAATAACCATGTGACTGACCTTGATTTAACATGTCAGATAATCAGACTTCATGCTTACCTGTTGGTTAATTTGCTGCTGCAACAGATGACCAGGGCCTCCTGCCTCTTCCTGTAGCCATTCCACGCAGGCCTCCAGCCACGCAAAGGGCACCCTGACGTGCCAGGTGGCCTGCAGCCAGGCTTGTGTCGTACGTACCACGGTCTGGATCTCAGGGGCCATCTTCCTCTTCTGTGTGGAACCAACTAAAGGCACCTTCTCTTGCTCTACTTGTCAGTAGTTACTTTGAAGCTGTAGACAAAAAAGTTGATTACTGACTTTGATGATTATTTACATGTTGTTTTATGACTCTCCTGGGATAAACGTTGTAACTGATTTCTCTGCAGAATAGGTATATCCCATTTGCAGCTATAAAGTAAACAAGGAGACCTGTATTTATATTTCACTCAGTTGCAAGTGTAGTGGTGTATTGAGGTGGTCAAAATTTAATTTCATTCAATGCACTGCATCCTGCAATCTCTGGAGGATTCAAGTGGGGTTTCTATGTTAAGAGGTCATGTTCTCTCTGAATCTTTGAGACCACTTGACAGCTTCATAGAGCCCACAGGAGAATTACATTCTGTTATTATGTTGACATCATGTCAGCATGGCTAAGCCCCGTGTCACTGCAGCGGGTCACGGCTGGATTCTGTGGAGGAGAGGAGGAGGAGGAGGAGGAGGAGAAGGAGGACGCATGTATTTACAAAACGTAAAACAATTACATTGTTAAGATGAAAGAGAGGAGTAGGGCAATCAATGTGTCAACGCGACCATTCACTGCTCGTTGTTGTTTAATCGTTTCTCTTCTCTGTAAATATAACATCCAGCAGGATTCTAAACATGGCATTTGTTAAGGGGTTTACCTGACGAGCATGCAGTCGCCAAATGTTGAGAGAAGCAGCCTAGGCGCCAAAGTTGACTAACACGCTCTCGCCGAAGTACCTGTGCATAATGTCCGTATTCAGCCAAAGCTATCGTGTCCTCTCACAGCTACTTGGAATACAACTGTGGGGTGTCTACAGGTTCGCAGAAACACACACTGTTGATAAAATCCTGGAAAGAAGAATAACTGGAACATCCACAGTTATTTTCACGGACTAGCATAACCGGAAGAGGGGGTTTCAAAACGCCTCCGCGTTTGATTGACGGCTGTTCTAGCCAATCTTGACTCTCCGTGTTTGATTTGCTGTCCCCCTAACCAATCAGCGCGCTTAAGATCAACGAGTAGTCCACTTCCCGGTTCGATATAGAAGGAAGGGGACGAGTGAGGTCTTGCGCCGCAGGTTTGTGTTTGTGACTATATTTCGCTCAGTATTCTGCGCCAAAGAGCCTGATATAGATGAAGTGCACTGATACTGTGAAAGATTCAAGCCTTTGGGGGTCATTTTGTCAGTCAGTCTGAGGCGGCTACGACGGTTGCTAATTAGCTGGCCTGGCTAGCTCTACTTGCTCAACTGGAATTATAGCAACATGGCGAAATTAGCTAGCTGCTAGCTGAAGTGACTAGAGGTGGTTATCTTAGAAAATGATCGGTGGTGATTTTATCAGCCCGCTTGCCGTGCGTTCGCCAAACGCCACAGTGCCCCCTGATGCACGTAAAACGACTGTGTTTAACTCAATTTATAATCAATAACCGTTGGAACGGTTGTAATAAAACCTTACGATGACGCTCGGAGCTAACGCATTTCCCTCCGGGCTAGTTAGCCGGCCGGGTAGCTAGCACTAGCCACCGTGAAAGACTTCCGTTGAGTTAGCTACAAGTGGAGCTAGCTAGTATTCGTAAAGGGCATACGTACGACTGTTACCTGAGTTGTTAAACGGCTAAGCGATTGAAATCAACAAGTTGCGATGTATCTCCCCCTGATTAAGTAGCAACAGCGTTAAATATGTATAAGAGTTTATTTATCGTCAGTGTTTTTCGTTCAGGATTCTTCGCTCGACGAGAGGACGGCTACAGAAGCTCATACAACACAATATGCAAATCTTACCCGATAATGTCAATCTATGTTTAACAATCATATATCGATATTTGTGTAGTTACTTTTACAGTCACAGTGTTAAGAAACGTTTTCATTCACTTCCATCTCTCATGTAGAAATGATCGCTGCGTTTCAAACTTTGCTGTGAAGATCTGTCGAATGAGATCAGTGCCTCCGCTGCCTCTCCCTCCTTGGCAGATCGCAGCAGCTGTTTGGTCCTTACTTGTTTAGTTCCGCCTACCAACACGCCCTTGTCACCGCAATAAATACTGATGTGTCCAGTTTTGTTCCCCATATCAACTCCAGTTCTTGATTAACCGGATCTCCAGCAAACACTGACTTTGTCTAATTCTTCCCTCTCTTCTTACGATGTTGACAGACTATCAGAGTTCACAGGGGCCACTTTTCTGCTTCTCTCTTCCCGCTGCCACCTGTTCCCCGGACCGAGGTGCCCACCCCATCTCTCCCACCATCAGAAGACCATGGACTCAGAAAATGACCAGCTTGACGACTCCTCCTTTGGCAACTCAGAGACCAACGGTATAATAATATTTATGTTTTTCCATCTGAATACACGCGTTTTTAAATAGATGTTTCTGTGGTATTTGATCATTTGCAGCTCCTGTTCTTTTAAGATAGGAAGTTACCACTGATTTACAATTACAATATTAAGGTGGTCTGAAATTATAAATCTATGAGACAATGCTTCACTGCTTTGATTTCATTTTATCTAGTGGTGTATGCAGGGTTGTCACTGTGTGTCTTTATCTCCTTATACCAGGTAAGCGCCCCGCTGAGGATGCAGATGAGCAGAAATCATTCAAGCGCTCCAGGAACTCAGAGGAGATGGTTGAGCTGCGCATCCTCCTGCAGAGCAAAGTAAATCAACTCCCTTACATTTAATGATTCACTCCTGATGCAATTATTTGTATTTTTGTCTCCATCTTCTGCACATTGCCTAAGGCTGTTTTCTTTTACCCCTTCCATGTGTATGGTTTGTTCTGTTTGTTGCCCTGATTGCGTCTTATTGGGGAAAAAAATGCTTTTATTAGGGATTCGTGTCTTAAGTCATCTTGCTTTTCCTGTCCTACACATAATATGCTCCAACTCGTTATATGTCAATTGCATTGCAGTTGTGTTATGTTGTTTTTCATGATCAGTTTTTGTAAGTACTCTCTGTATTCTCAGAATGCTGGAGCTGTAATTGGAAAGGGTGGCAAAAACATCAAAGCCCTGCGTACAGACGTGAGTACATTTATTTTAATAAAACATGAATTTTATATTTTGTTTTTTTGTTTTTTTGTTTTTTACCCTGCAATGGTGTTCAGCCTCTCAACCCTGCCAAGCTTCCATGATAGGAAAGTTTATTTTTAAACATTTACCCAGAGATAAAAACTTATGTTGGCATCTTTTCAGGGGATGTGGTTAGTTGATGCCGTCTGACAAACCCTTTGAGTTGGCTTTACGATTTTCTTATCACATAAACATGTTATTACCCCAGCTTAACTGGACCTAGACACTGGAGTTCAATTTCATGTCCATCTGTTCCTCTGTAATGACGATTTATTATAGTAGTCCTGTTGTGGCTATACTGATGCTCTTATTAATTGAAATCTATGGGCTCAGTGGAGTGTTTGAGGTCAACTGCAGGGCCGCCTAATATTTATTTTAATTACATTTTCAGAAAAAGCAGCCAATTATTAATTCATTTACCACCATTGCCTCTTTCTGTAGCCCTCCACATTTTGTTCTACCCCTCTTTCTCACTGTCTATGGTCTATTCCCCAACTTTGAAGTCTTTGTTTTTAATATGCCATTACCAATTTTCCAATGTCACATTTTGTCCTTTTCTCTCTTTGACAAACAAATCTCTGAGAGAAACAAATTAAAATTCACATTTGAACAGTGTAGAGCCTGTATATTAAAATGTATTCCTCTTCCCTCTCCCATGTTTATTATTTTACTGTTGACTTTTTTGCCCACTTCCTCCTCTGTTGCCCATGTTCTGGATGGCCCCTCCTGCGCCCGCCCACCTGACACCCTGGTTGGCCCTGCCCATAATCGTGCCCTGTCCCTAAATGGGCGCCTTACTTGATTGACATCTGTGCTCGAATGGCCCTGGCCCCTGCCCATGCCACGCCCAGTACAATGCCAGTGTGTCAGTCCCAGACAGCAGTGGGCCTGAGCGGTATGTCCGTAAGCTCCTCCCTCTCACTGCCTGACTACAGGTCAAACAAACAAGAAAAAATGAATACTAGTCATCCTGCCTCTGTCAAGTCACTGTATTTAACCTACCTGTCCTCACAGTGTATTAGCCTAAGTCAAAATGCCTAAATACGTTCATGTCCAAATCTGCCTGCTGAGCCTGTAAAAGTAATATCAACATCCTTTTATATGCAGCTTATATAAATATGTCATTATTGGAACTTAAGATGGAGTTGTCAGGATTTATTCCACAAACTGACACTGTCTTTGTAATAATCTGTGCAATATGTCTTTATATTTATTTTCATTGATGATTATCTATCCACTTTATCTTTCGCGTTTTCTCCTCCCCTTCCCCCCTCAGAGTGGAGAAACTGGTGTTTTTGTGTTCTTGTCCGTTTCATAAGCTCACCTGCTTCTCAAACCATCCCATCCTTTCCATGTGTTGTCTTCATTGATAGACTAAGTCTGTTCTAAAATGCCAGAAGGCAAGCTGTGAATCAGGTGTTGTGTTTGTTTCCTTTCCTTTCACCTGCTTCATCTAAACATGTTTGATCGACTGCTGGAGCTATTGAAAGTACAGATTATCTCTCTGTCCCACTCACTCATTTATTATTTGGTTTTGATGTTTGTCGCTTGTCCAATCCCTTTTAAAAAGCATCAACTTCACTGGTGGCCAACCTAATTTTCCATGGTGCAATCTTCCAGTCTTCCTCTGCTGCCTACCATTCTGCTTCCTTGTACAAACTTTGCTTAAGTTCTCTGATCAGTAATTCGTATTTTTTTATTAGCTCATTAAGTGGATGCAGACAACAAAACACTATCAAATATATTTCTTGGCTAAATTCAGCATCAGAATAGTTGAACACAGGGCCCTTGGCAAATGATATGAATCAGATGTGGTTAACTCATTCTCGGTAATCCCCTATATAACGTGTTGAGCACATTGTTTTACATCTTCCTTGGTAGTCGCTCTTTGTGGTGTGCATCCGCCAAACTGCTTTAGGACTGTAGAGATCTCTTTGGCACCGTTGGTGCTTATTGCTGCCAGATCTTCCTCAGACTTCACCTCCCCCGTCTTGCCCCTTCAGTGGTCACCAAATGCAGTCACTTTTCTTTGGGTCCCTTTTTTATTTTGTCTCTTTTCTTCCTTTCTCTGGACAAAAGACTTTTCTTTCTCGTATTGTTTAAGTACCAGCCTCCTTTTCCAGTTACAGTGTTGAATTACCAGATACCAAGCATGTTAATATCAAATAGGACATCAGCAGTTTATTTAGTGTTATGTGTTATTTTTGGGAGAGAGTTGGTTAAATGGGGTTTGACAGTTTTTCAATGGCTAAAGAAGGGGACATCATAAATTCTCTGATCTGAAATTTTGTTTCCCCCCCCCCCCCTCATCGGTTGCCTTGTTGGCACCCTGGACCCCACTCTGTTTGGATGTGCTCTGCTCTGTCATTGGTGGATGAAATATGAAGCATCCTGAGCATCAGCGCCGACATCGAGACCGTTGGAGAAATCATGCTCAAAATTATACCAACGCTGGAAGAGGTGCGCACTGAACATTTCAAGTCTACCCTAACCCATTGAATGAAACTCTTTTTTTTGGAAGTGAAAACAACGGTGAATGTTAACAGTTGTCACCAAATTATCAGTTATTTCAGTAATGCAGCAGAGAGCAATTCTGAGTGTAGATTTACTGTAGTGTGCTGTAGTTGTGTTGATTTACTTGTTAATATTAACATGCAAAATGTCCCTGTCAGTACCAGCAGTACAATGGCATGGATTTTGACTGCGAGCTACGTCTGCTGATTCACCAGAGCCTTGCTGGCTCGATCATCGGGGTGAAGGGAGCCAAGATCAAGGAGCTGCGGGAGGTATGTGAATACACGAGGATCGATCGTTTTCTTTGACAGTTAAATTAGTTGAAAAGCAGTTTATGGATTGAAATACCAGTAATGCACAACGCAAATTCTCTGACAATCTTAGTTTAGTGTGTCAGTGCATTTTTTTTTTTTTTGATGGATTCTGGTGCAATTCTCTATCATTGAAGACTTGATATAATGTGTGAAATGTTCTAAGTTTGATTGTGGTCATCTTTAATTTTTACATAGAATCAGCTACTGTTTTATATAAATAGAAGTATGTCTCTTCCTGGACCTGTTCACATGAACCTGTTTGTTTCCAGAACACAAAAACCAGCATCAAGCTGTTCCAGGAGTGTTGTCCTCAGTCGACAGACCGGGTGGTGCTGGTTGGTGGTAAAACGGAGAGAGTGGTGGAGTGTATCAAGACGATGCTGGAGCTCATTGCTGATGTAAGAATCCTGGGACGCGCCCATGAGGCTTTTTATGTACCACAGTATCATGGTATTGAAGCAGTTAATTTAATCGGTTTTGTAGTTTAACATTTACTCTTTGCACATTTGCTTTTTTACAGTGTACTCTGCATCACAAATTGTCAATACATTTCCCTCTGACCTCCTCCCCTAGGCTCCAATAAAGGGCCGTGCACAGCCATATGATCCCAACTTCTACGACGAAACCTATGAATATGGTGGCTTCACTATGATGTTTGAAGAGAGGGGCAGCGGCCGTCGGCTTATGGGAGGGTTTCCCATGCGTGGGGGCAGGTCTAGTACAGGGGACCGTGGATTCGACCGAATGCCCTCTAGCAGAGGGGCACGCGGACCCCTGCCTCCTTCCCGCCGGGAATACGACGAGATGAGCCCACGTCGGGGCCCTCCTCCCCCTCACCCCAGCAGAGTCAGCAGGGGGAGCAGCCGTCCACGCAACATGCCTATGGGACACCCACACAGAGGAGGGTAAGGGATGGAAACGCAGCATGTCAATTTTTTTTTTTTTAATCGCTCTCCTGTTTTGCTATTTCTTTCATACATTAAGCCATTTCATAAGGTGTAGGCACTAAGGTTTAATTTTTAGGTTCTAACAAATACTGAAATGATATTGGCCTATTGTTAATGTGTAGGATAGACGTGACCTGGTTACTTACTTTACTGACTGCAACAGTTTCAAATGACTGCATGATCCTTCTTATCAGTTTGAAATTGATGAAACCTTGAATTTTATGTATTAGAGATTGCCACTGTGTTTCTCTTTTTGAATTCATGCTCAGCTGCTCATTTTCCATTCACAGAAATTCAGTCCAAAGATTTGTTAGCTCCTTTTTTCATGTGTAATTCATAGGATTATCTCAGTCAAGTGTTGTGCATGCATTTCAAGTTCACTCCTATAAATTTTTGTATTCATGTGCATCATTCATTTTATGTGCTCATCATTATGTCTGTTTTTTGTCTTTTTTGCCCCATTGCCCCATGTTGCCAACAGAGATGATCGTTACTATGACTCGTACCGTGGCTCAGATGACAGGTCAACGTAAGTTACTGCCCCCATCCTCTGTCTAAATCTCCTCACTAATCCTCTATCAGGGATACTTTGACATTTAAATATATTCTATGTTGTTGTTTTTTTACATTAACATCACAATATAGTTTCCTGAAAGTAAAGAATTTTCATTACCATCAATTGGGGCTTCCAGTGGAGCAACATTTTACCCTTTGGTCATTGTGAGGAGTCAATCATTTACTCGTGCTGACAGGTGTTCAGCATATCCTCCAGACACAAATGTGGCAAGAATGTAATCATGATGGATAAAATTTATTTGTATTTGTTGAGGTATCCCTACACATCCTTTGTTTCCTGTCTTTATCGTTGGAGTTGTTTTTGCCTGATAATCCACTTATCCTCATAGTTTATGAGAAAAATGACTTTCTAAATCTTAACCTGTCTGTCATATCCTTAACCCTTGATATGGTTGCCTTGCAAACATCCATTTCTCTCTAGCCTGTTTTCTTGTAAAGCCCTGCACATGTCCCATACTCTGTTCCCCTTCTCACCCGTTAGCGCTCCACTTAAAAGGAACTGCAGTAATATTGTATGTCCTCCTTTTTCCATTGTTTGTATCCTACCAAAATCTCCCAGTGTTTTCCCGGTTGAGAGAATTAATTGGTGGTGTGTATGAGGGTTACGTGCTGATCTCTTAAGACTGCAAAACAGCATGCTTTCTGATGCAGTGTAGTTGGACAATTTATTGCATGCATTGGTGACATTTTCTGGTCATTCTTCTGTCCCGTGACGCCTTTTAATATCACTGACCTGTATTTTGGCCATTACTCAAAATAGGATAAACAAATTATAGCATAATTGTCAAACATTTTTTGTCGTTATTCTACATTGTGAAATTCTGTACCTCAAAATCAGAAAGCTGTCAGCTGTGTGCATAATGGAAATCCAAATGATACAGTTGGATGAAAAGTGTCCTTTCAATTATACTTTATTTTTGATTAGTATATGTAAGTAAACATGATTGAGTTAAATTACATTAGCTGATGCCTTCATTTTAACAGAGTTTGAGGAGAAAAAAAGCAGCAGCTCTCAGCCCTGATCATCACCACCACCACCTGTCACTCCTCTCACCATAACACTGTCAGAGCTGTTCCTGTTACTGTGTGGGAAGATGGCTGAGAGGAAATGTGTTTATACTGTAATCTTGCTCAGCATGTGTGTGCAGTTTGACCTAGACCAGAAATTTTCTTTGGAATATTGTCAACCATTTTTAAAAGCATTTTCTATTTCTCTCCACCCCCATTTCTCTCTCCCCCACCACACACAACCACCTCCCTGTGTGGCACCCTTTCATCACCAGTGACAGAAGAAGCAGACCGGATCGCTATAGCGATAGCATGGTTAGTGACCCTTTCCTAAATACATGACGCTCTGGTACGAGCGTCTCATTGGATGCCGGTGTCCATAGTCTAGTGATGTAGTTGCTCACAGCGCTAGACAATAAAATCAAATTGCTTTGATTGTCCATTGTGTGGTCATGATAATATTGTTTTATTGACAATACAAACATGGCCAGGCATTCATCTGCACATCTCGCTCATCTGAGACCTGGCCATGCAGCCATATTAGTTTTGGCGCGGTGGAAGCCATTCCACCAAATGACCATAATCACCACAGCCAAAAAAACTCCATAATAATCGGCTGTAATTGCCCTCTTACTGTGTACTTTTCATGGCCAGCCTGTATTTCCTGCAAAGAGAGGGAGGCTAGTGGGGGTGGCCTTGGTCGGTTGCTAGGCAATAATAACGCTTTGTTGACAGATTGGAAGGTCTCTCTCTCTCGCTCCCTCTCCCTCTCCGAGAGCTGGCAGGATACTGCCTGCTGTTGCTCAGCAACAGCTTTTTGAATTGCTTGTTGCCCTGGCAACAGCAGCAGCTGAATAGCAGGTGAAAATGGGGGCTGATGGAGATGCAAGGAGAGACGGGAAGGGGGATGGATAGAGGGAGGGATGGAGGAGGAGTCTGGATTATGGTTGAAAACTGGGTGGCTTTTAGTTGAGTCTTCATGGAAGAGGCTGCTGCATCTATACGTTTATTCTTGCTTCCTCCATCAATACACCTGGGATGTGTAGAATGATGAAAAGAATGGTCCGCCCTGTGACTAACCTGTCTGTGTTTCTGTTTTTTACAGAGTGGAGGAGGATACGGTAAGTCCTCAGTCTCAGGGTTTTTGTCATTATGTGGATGGGATTTAAATTTGCTGATGGCTATGTCAAACTAGCTCATGAGACAGTGATGCTAACTTGAAGGTCTTCTGACACATTGTGCTTTTTAATGAAACTAGTGGAATGACTTTTACATAAAATAAGTCTGTTTAAAATGTTGAAGCTAGTGTATATGTCATGAAACATTGTAGGTCAGTATTACTTCTTATTTACTTTTCACAAATGTTACAGAAATAACCTGTCAGTGTTTCTTCTTTCTTGTACATTAGACAACAGTTCTTCCTGGGATAGCTATCAGTCGGGTGAGTCTTTGCACTTGGTTTGCATGTCATTAGAAGAATATGCTGAGCCACATGTGATAATGTGGACAGTAAAGTATTGATTTTCGGTGCTGACCCCTCTTCTCCCCTGCTCATGTGTTTGTCTCCATGTCTCTCCGCCCATTAGGTGGACGTGGCTCCTATAGTGACATGGGTGGTTCTGTCATCACCACACAAGTGACGATCCCCAAGGATGTGAGTAACACAAGATAAAACACATTCTTTCAACACTACACATTAACATATATGTTCATCATCTGAACACCCTCTGTAACCATGTATGAATGACATTTAGTCTTACATCCTACATCAATGTTAACCATTTATAACCTTTATAGGGCTATATACATCAATCATCAAGCATCTTCACTATTTAAGAGTAGGATAACACCATTTAATTTTCTGTTAAAATGTTCTGCTTATTTTCAAAGTTGGCTAACATTTTTTCAAAAGTGATTCTTTCATGGGAACGACATAAGTTTGTGCTTACGTGGATATTTTTAAGAGTTGCCTCTCAGACTAACCTGAATTAATGTTAAAGGATTGAGCTGCTTTTTTTTTGGCAGTGCTAATCAAAGGTCAGATCCTGCTATTCCTGACAACACTGTGGCAATATGCTGATGCTATTCTGAGTGACTCTGATCCTATTGGTTAAACACTAACTAGTGTTGGGTCAATGGGTTTTACTACCCATACCCACTTGACTTTATGGGAGTCAATCTGCACTTAAAAGTGTGTTAGTGAACCAGCCAGACCCATAAAACACAAGTTCTCCTTCACGCACACAGAATTTATTATTTTGACCTTATCAGTGAATTTCAACATTATAGGAGTCTATATGCCTCTACTGTCTTGTACCCTGATCTAATGCATGTGCTGTAGCTCTTCATATGCTCAGTGATTGTCAGCACAAGTGGACCTGCAGCTTCTGCTTTATGAGAGAGAGAAAGAAAGAAAAAGACTGATCACAAGTTATTTATAACTTGCAATCTAAAAATATTGAGTTTAAATGTTTAAAGCAGTAACATCGATAAAGTGGTGCGATTAATTGACCTGACGGGGTCTCTACACAGCTACTTTGTGACAAGCTTCTCCCCCAGGCCATTCAATCAGGGCAGCCATATGAAGTGGCAGGATACAGCTTAATTGACCTGTAGACTCCAAAGCTCATGGAGCTTCTTTGTTTGTAGTTGTCAGTCAAATCACATTGTCTTATGTCGACACAAACGTAGGGTAGAACAGGATTAAAATTGAAAACGCATTTGAATTCAGTCATTGTATAAATGTCTTTTTTTTAATGTCACCTTTTGCTCGTCTGCAAAATCCAACAACACTATTCTCTCCTCTGCCAACAGCTGGCCGGCTCAATCATTGGTAAGGGAGGTCAGCGGATCAAACAGATCCGCCACGAGTCTGGCGCCTCCATCAAGATCGACGAACCTCTGGAAGGTTCAGAGGATCGCATCATCACCATCGTTGGCACCCAGGATCAGATCCAGAACGCCCAGTACCTTCTACAGAACAGGCAAGTTCTTATCTGGAGTCACTGCATTGCATTGACATTGGATGTAGATAATCTTGATTTAGCCACCTTGTAGTTTCTTGAGCTGCAGAGATTCTTTTTTTTTATTTCAATCAGCTGAGCTGCACATTCATAGATAGTAGATTTAATTAAGATGGTAAATGCATGACTGATTTTCTGAGATTGCATCCTGATAGCTAACCCAGCTTCATTTGGGTTATGCATTTCTCTTGCCTGCTGTCTCTTCTCAACTAACCCCCTTCCTTTCTTCCCCATGCAACTTGAAACTTGTTTAGACCTTCCTCTTACATGAAATGGCTCTGATGGAAGAGGCAAAGATCAGTCGCAGTGCCTACTGTGTCAAAATCTTTTAAAAGGGACAGTGTGACTGACATGCTTCATTGCCTGTCACATTGGTCACATGAATAAGACTGAAATAAAAACACACTGCCCGTCTTCCATCTAAGCCATTTCACTGTGAAGCAGGGAGTGGACTGACTCTTCCCCTGGCTGCTGCTGTGTGGAAGACTAGTGATTTTGTTGTTTTTAGTTAGATCAACTGACAACAAATCACAGTCTGCCAAATAGCACAGGCTTCTCCTCTTCTGTCTCCTTGGCAACCAGTAGGCACGTATAATACACAATTCTTCCTCGTTGATGCTATCTGGGTTTAGCCCGGCTGCTGATGCATCTGTAGACCTGCCGCCGCTGTCTCATGAGTAGTGTATTGTTGCCATGGTAACCAACCCTGCTTCCCTCTTCCTTCCTTCCTCTCCTCCCCCTTTAGTCTGATGCTCCTGCTTGGACACAACGGCTAACTACACCCCTCACCCCCTCCCCCTCCCTTGCTGTCCCCAGCCACTGGTGTCACATGTTGCTTTCTTTCCTCTTTCTGTTCCACTGTCTGTCGACCTCTGCCGCCAAATTCTTTTCGTCTTTAGACCTCCTCTTCCCACAATCTATAGATTTATATTTACACTGTCATTGACTGGTCAATTGCAGCATTATGCAGTGTATTCATTTATTTTTCCGTTTTATTTTATTTCTTCAGTGTGAAGCAGTACTCTGGTCATTTGCTGTAAACCCAGGAGACTCAGATTGAAGAAGACCCAGACACCCCCCAACCTTTCCTCCCCTTTCAGACTAGTGTCCTGAATTATTTGATTTTTATTTTTGTATTTTTATTTCTTTTTTTTGATGTCCAACATTCCTGTGCATAAAAGAAAATGTAGATGTTCTGCATTTTTAAGTGTAGTCCAATAGCTTATCAGATGCTTCTTGCTTTTGTTTCTAACACTCGCATCTGTCAAATAATTCTTCAGTCTCCTGATGGAGGAAAATAAACATAACCTTTTATTTTGGGATGGTTTTGTTTTTTATGCCCTGTATGTGTTTGTGTCTTCAGTTTAAAAATCTGTCCTGTGTGTGCACACGTGCTTCTTGGCATGTATGGATTGGTGTGTGTTCTTTTTTTTTTTTATACCAGTCCCTTAACCCACAGTTGTACCATATTACCACTCTGTGCAACTGGTAGAATGTAAGCTATGTTTCTTTTCATGTTGAGCTTTTTTTCTTTTTTTTAAGAGATGTGTAAATTTTACCCTTAAGACTTTTTTGGGGATGTTTAAGTTGGGACTCCTGTACACACCAAGTCCCGGACAGTGGATAATTTTTAAAGATATTCTTAGTAGTTGTGTAGTGAAATTAAAAATGAAACATCCTCACAAATGGAAACGTGTAGCTAGAGATAATTTGACAAATGATATTAAACTTTAATATTTTGTCCCTGCAGTTTCCTGTGCTCTATACTTGTTTGCGCTCCATGTTGTAGACGTCACTCTCTCGAATTGTGTAAAATGAATAAAGATGCCACTTTTTAATGAACCAGTCTTTATTTGTATCATCTTTTTGGTTTAAGATTTCTCCCTACATCATTATTCAATGAACAGTGAAATATTGTTGTAGTGACAGTCCAACTGCTGTTTTATACATGTTGAATCTAAACTAAAACATTACAAAAATAATTGGTGATCTACAGATTTCTTGCTATGAAAACATTTTTGGCCCCAAACTCATGATCTTGATCAAGCTTGATTTCTTTCAGATTGCTTTAATGTAATCTATGATTAACCCCTGGTACAGTTCTTATTTACTCCTGTAGGATGGGACTAAGGCTGCATTAGTGTACCTCACAACTAAAGATGGTGAAATTAGAAAAAAAATAAAACCAGGACAATATTTCCTAAAGCTGACACCGTGAACATTTCGTTTATCAATTTTTTTAAATACTTGAACACAAACAATATTGTTGTTGTTGCTCTTATGACTTATTGAACTGCAAAACCAAGCTACTTTGTTTAGGGACTCAAATAACATTACATGATATCATATCATATATATTATATAGAATTAATGAAAGGGGTACATTTCAAATTCATTCATCCGGTTTTCTCCCTTGGCTTCGTCCGATTGGCCAATCACCCCGTGACGTTTACACAGCGTAGACTCTGATTGGCCGACAGCATAAACCAGGTTGTAGAAGCAAGAAGGAAGCAGTTCGAGACCTGTGCTGCTCTCTGGTGAGTTTGATCAGGCTGTGGAATAAAGATTAATAAATAATGAATGTGTCGGATTGACAGGAAGTTAATAAAACCCCGGTGTGCGGACAGTGCTGAAGCTGATGCAGTCGCTTGTGAAACCGTGTCGGTGTCCTGCAGTTGGTGCACTTTGATCGTTCAGATCGAAAACTGAAATGGGATGTGATCGAGCTCCTCATCGACCCACAGACAACACTGATCCTCTCGGGAGGACATTAAGGATCCCATACCGAACACGGAGAGAACAACACGTGTTTGATCACATGAAGACAGAGAACACGTGTCGGTCAGTGTCCTATTTAGCGTGAAAGACTAAAGACACGAGACAGTGTGGGAAGAGGTCTTCAGTTCTCTGATGTGAACGCGTATTGTGGCGAGGACACAGTGATTCTATGTGAAAAGTTGTTTGTTTCTTAACTTTGTATTCATATGAGATAGTAAGTACTTGTATACCACTTCAGTATCTCTTTCAGTATCTTTGACTTCAAGTATGTTTGACATTCACATTATTTAATTGACGTATGGGAGATTCAAAGTGTTGTTGAGTATATATTGTTCTATTTCAAAATGTAATTTTTTTTGGTTGTTTTAAATTCTCTTGTTTCAGGAAGCACAGAAGTCTTAAGCTTGAAACGTGCTATATAAATAAAACAGTATTATTACTAATTAAAACTGCATTTCATTCGTAGTATGTATTTTATTTGGGAATTATTTAGTCCTGATTTCTTTTAAAAGAGATTAGATTCAGGTTACAAATTCAAACAGATCAATGTTAAGCTGCATGGTTGTTGTTTTTGCTCCCCTCAGTATCCATCATGGAAACTCCTCTTCTTCCTCGTGAGTCTGGCCGCTTCGTGGCAGAGCGTAGTCAGGACGTGTTTGTGCAGGAGGAGGGAGTGCAGAAGGCGGCAGAGATGTTCTACTCTCTCCGACACAGCGACAGTCTGACTGCCAGTGGCTGGAAAAAGGCGAATCCACTGGCACCAGAACCTTCATCTGATCAGGGGAGTTTGTTAACAATTCTCTCTCACAGAGCTCCATACGTATTCACTTCATACACAATAAGTGAAAAAAACCTGTGTTTGAACTCTTCAGGCGGTGAACTGGGTGTTTGTTGTCGACACCATGAACTTCTCCTTCTGGCCAGACGAAGAAACTCAGCAATGTGAGGTGACTTATAAAGGGACCACGTACACAGGCTACATGACACTTTGTGCTGCCATCACCAGAGCCATGGATGAAGGTGAGAGCATACGAACAAGTCACTGACTGACGGATAGGTAGGTAAGGATACTCACAATCTTTTCCTGGACAAAGGTGAAATCGCAGTTGAAATTCTTTCAAGTTAATAGAAAGAATTGATTCATCGTAGCTGCTACTAACCTTTGTGCAGCAGCTTTTCATGAAAAGTCCACGGGATGGGAAGCGGCATCCCCAGTGAAAACATGCTGGGTGACAGAGATAGAGTGATGAAGAAAAGGAGGACAATACTCCGACAGTGAAACACAACATTGCTTGTAGCCACTTGTTGTACACAAGCCATTTACTTGAGCTTGGACTGCTTGGAAATGGCTTGTAGCTCTGCGTGCATCAGTCATAATGAGCGTGAACTCTGGATATGAATCATAACGAACAGAGCTCTCACTGTGTGGTAGCTGTGGTCTTTGTAATTGCAAGCAACTCTCCCAGAATAGCACAGGTTGCTTTGCTACGAGGGAGGGGGGTCTGGATGCTTAAAAGCCACATGCGATCAGGAGAAATTATGTCTTTTGTTAGAAATGGGTACTGTGGAGTTCTGTATTATTACAGCACTTTAGAACTTCATAACTTGACAACTTCCTCTCCATGTCCAAAGATAGATCCACCCATGGGCTTCTCTTGTCCTCCCTCTGCAGGTATACCCATCACTGATCCAAAGTACTTCTCCCAGATGAGCATGGAGGAGCTCGGACACATCCTTCGATCAGACAATGACACGCCCATGCCGATGCTGCAGGCCCGCCACAAGGTTTGAGCATTATCACCATATATGTCCCATTACCACCAGGAAACTGGATGTAATGATGCGATTCATCCACACATCACGTCAGTTGTCTTCCTCTGGTATCACAGCTTGTTTCATCTTCAGTATCCTGAGGAAGATGATGTCGGATATTGTGCGTTGCTTTTTCTACTTTCTGTTCAATATGGCACAAAAACAACACGTGACTGCTCTGAATGCACAGCTGTGTCTTTAATTCACTCCGCACAAAACTGAGGCGGTTATTTTCAGCCGAGAGAAAAACAGATGTGGTGAGAAAGACAGGATGCTTCATCTCATGTCTCTCATCAATAGACTGAGAATAATAGGTTGAATAGAAAACCAAAGCACTGTCATAGAAAGTAAAGTGTCTGAGACTGTATTGTCTCATGTCCTGTTGTATTCATGTAGCAGCTGTGTACACATGGATTTTTACGTTCATCCAAGATGAAATTATTTCGTTGCAGATCTGTTCATGTTTTTGGGCAGATTTTTACAGAGGTAGATGACATTACCACTCATGCAATTCTTCCACTGTGAGTTCAGTGTTGCGCAATTACCTCAACAAGTGTAAATGTTCATCTAACCCTCCTTCTCTTTATTGTTGTCAAATGTGCACTGACTGTGTCTAACAAGGCACTGACGGAAGGCGGCCTCGTGCTGCTGGAACATGGCGGAAGTTTCCGCAGTTTTATCAGCCAAGCTGGGAACGACGCCCAAAAGATGGTTGAGCTTATTGTGCAGAAGATTCCTTCCTACAGGGACGAAGCTACATATGAGGTCAGGATGATTTTGCATCGTCATGCAGACTTGTGGAAAGGGTATCGTATGTGAATGTGCAGAAAAAATATTTTCCAGAAAAATTCTCCTGTAAAAATATAAATTGACTGCAGACAGTCAAGACCGATGATTTATTCTGTGGAATCAAAGAAGTGTAAAAATCTATTTAATTCTATTAATGAAAGAATCCTGGATGGGCATCAAAACTGATTGCGCTCCTGACTCATCCTGCATCATTTTACCAAGTGTACTGGAAATTTATTTGGTTGTTTTTTGCAAAAGCTATCTAAAGAATAGAGGAAGTGTATGTGATCTGAGATAAACGTATGGATTTGGAGATGATATATGTTGATGTTAGAGTTCCACCTCCTGGCCATAGACAATATGGCAACTTTTCACCTATTCTATTTATGTTCAGTACAAGGAGCTTATCATATTATGTGCACACACATGGTTACCCACATAGTGTCTTTGTGTAAGCCCATCTGTCGTTAACAATCGGCAGTGGATTAAGAATGAATAAACAGGAATGATACTTATTGCCTCCTGTGTTGTAGGGCCAGAGAATCTCACTGTACAAGCGAGCCCAGATCCTGGTGGCGGATTTCTGGGGTGTGATGGAGGCCAGAGGAGAAGGAGACATCATCAGCATGGACTGGCTCACCATGTTTGCAGACTACAGGGTCCCCCAGGCTCTCGTCTACCTTGGAGTTCTACGCTACTCTGACACGCTGATGCAGATGCTGAAGAAAGGTGAGAGAGCAAAGGAGTGTTTGTGAAGATATTTATTAACAGTACAATATAATCACCCTGGCTTTTCTTCCAGGGGAGCTGCTGTGTTCAGGGGACAGAAGGGAGGTAGAGATCCGAGGATGTTCGATTTGGGCCGTAGAGCTGATCAAAGATCGACTTTGCAAACTGGTGCAGGAGCGAGACAGACAGACATGTAACATCAACTCCGCAATCATAGACTTCTACCTGTGGCCTTACGCCAAGCAGCATCATAAAGAGATGGCCCACATTCCCATACACCACACACGCTGTATTTACTACTGATGAGCTGTCTGGCTGCCACTCATACAGGACGTCTCATTTCCTCAGTGTGCAGCCTTGGCACTGGTGCCTCTCCCTGGGATAGAGCCAAACATGATCCTGTGCCAGATATATACGTACTAATGGGCTTCTCTCAATCTGTAATGAAAACAGGTGGGAAGCTTGTTTGTGTGTGTGGGCTGTAACACCATTCCCCATTCACAGTCAATTAAAATGTTAATGAGATGGAACATTATGAAGAAAGTGATATCAGTTTGCATACTGTACATCTGCTGCAGTTTGAACAAACACTGTGAAAATTTAATTCAATAAATGCTGATTCAGTGTTGCAATAAGTGGATTATATTTCTGCGTTGTCCACATCAAGCAACAAATCAACAGGGCTGCTCCCGAGAACTCTTTCGTTTAAAAATGATTTATATCATATATTTTATACATTTACCAGATTACATTAAATATTGTAAAATGTACCCTTGATTATACTCAGAATCGTCACACCGAGTTACTTTCAATGTTAAAAAGAAAAACATTATTTGTACGAAATAGTTGCAATAAAAATGTCAATAACTCAAATCATACGGAAACATCCAGCTTTGGGGCAGACGGGAAGGGAGACAATTGGGATTGGACCGATTGATGATATTTATCATTTTGCATGAACAGTGTGTTGAAGGATGAGGGAGGGAATACCAGTGTCGACCACCGTGCTGAAGAGGGCGCTGTTGCGTTCATGGACCCCCCCCCCCCCCCCCCCCCCCCCCCCCCCCCCCCCCCCCCCCTTGCGTTCATGGACCCCCCCCCCCCCCCCCAGCTCCTCCTCCTCTGACGCTCTTGAACGCCTCCTCTGCTTCCGTGGTTTCCAAGGCAACCGGCAAACGCTTTAGTTGACAAAAGTCTTTCTGACAGAAGAAAGTCGCCGTCCGTTCTCCCCCCTGTGGCTTCACCTCAGCGCCATGAGCGAGGTGTGTGTCCGGGTGGCGCTGCGTGTCCGGCCGCTGCTCTCCCGTGAACTCCTCCACCACCACAGGGAGTGTGTGACGGTGGACCCGGACTGCGGTAAGGTCGCGGTCAACTCCGACCGACACTTCTCCTTCGACCACGCGTTCGGACCCGAGGCCACCCAGGACGAGGTGTACGAGTCCTGCGTCCAGCCGTTGGTCGAGTCCGTGCTCCGGGGCCACAACGCCACCGTGTTCCTGTTCGGACAAACCGGCTCAGGGAAGACGTACACGTTCGGAGGGGGGAAGCAGGGTGAGTCTGAGGGATCCCCATCCTCCTGCAGACTGCATGGTGTCTGACGTCCTCCTCCTGGTTACTGCTGCAGCTATGGTGACACACAGATACTTGATTTCATTTAACTGGTTATTTGAAGTGGTTATCCACATTATATTTGGTCATTATTTTTATTAGAGTGGCTGTAAACGTGACAGTTTGATGTATATGTGTGTGTGATTTCTGTTTATATTTTATACCTTTCATATCGTAACTCTGAAACATACTTACAATTTTATTCTGTGTGGTGTCAAAAAAAATCCCAAGATTTTTTTTTTTTTGTGAATGTCTCTGAGAATCGTTTCGGTCTGGTCTTTGTGACACGTGCCTTAACACTGTGTCTCTTCTGTCCCTCAGATGAGGAAGGAGGAATTGTTGACCGTGTGGCCGAAAATCTGTTCTTGTTGCTGGGAGAGAAGAAGAAGCGTGATGGAGTGGAGGCCACAGTCCGCGTCTCGTACTTGGAGCTGTACCTGGAGGAGCTGCGAGACTTGCTGGAGAGTCCTAACTCTCACATAGAGCTTCATATCAGGGAGAACGACAAGCGAAACACAGGTAATGCAGATATCTTTCTGATAGTTGTGAACATACAGTGTGCTCATTCATTTTTCCACATTTGCACATGTGTTAAGCCCTCAGAAAACTATCACTGAACCTCCATGGGTTTGGCTGGACAATGCAAGACACACGCTTGACTCCCGGGGAAGTCATGTGTAAACGCAATCAAAAGAATCACTGTGTTTCTTTGTGTTTTCAGTGGTGGTAGGAGCCAAAGAAATAGTCGTGACCTCAGCAGAGGAGCTACTCGCCGTTGTAGAGATGGGCAATGCTCTGCGCCACATCAAAACCACAGGCATGAACGAGCACTCCAGTCGCTCTCACACCATCCTCACCCTTCAAGTCGTCAGCAATCCCTCTCTGAAGACTTCCTGCCTCACCAAGCTCAGTCTGGTCGACCTGGCGGGATCGGAGCGTGCCGGAAAAACAGGCAATGAGGGCTCACTGCTCAAAGAGTCTGCTCATATCAACACAGGCCTGCTGGCCGTGGGCAACGTTATCCGTGCCCTGTATACCCGTGCTCGCAAAAACAGCAACAGCACACACATACCGTACCGCGATGCCAAGATCACCCGCCTCCTCCAGGATTCGCTGGGGGGCACTGCCCAAACAGTGATGGTGGCGTGTGTGAGCCCCTCTCACCGCAGTTTACCTGAGACTATGAGCGTTTTGCACTTTGCGTCCAAGGCTCGTCACATCCGCAACACTCCCATAGCCACGCCTTATTGCCCTGAGGTTAAATTATGCCCTACGACTCGTGACCCTGACGAGGTTCGACGAGAGGAGCTGGAGTACGAAGTTCAAACACTCAGAGGGCTGCTGAAGGAGAAGGAGCAAGAGTTGGAAACACAGAGGAGCGATGGAAGAAGCACTGAGGAGAGGAGCATCAGGTCAAGCCGGATGAGTTTGTCTGAGCAAGAACAGAGGATGAACCCATACCGCCTCCTAACGCAGGATGCTGCTGCTATGCTTGAAAACATCTCCGGCCCTTCTCTGAGCCCCTCTTTCAGGCAGCGGCTGCAGGATTGGCAGGAGAGACTGGCAGTTGTCGATAAAGCACGTTATGAGGTTCGAGATTCAGAGGGGGATGGGGCCCAGGCAGACCATCTTACAATATCACAGCTCAGACAAGATCTCTGTGGATCCCAGGTAATTATTTAAACGATAAAAAAGAGAATCACATGGTCATTCAAGTTCACAAGTGAGATATTAGTAATTTGGGAAAACGCAGGGAATGATTACTTTCTAAACAGATTTAATAACACATTGGGTTCTATTTGAATAGCACAATTATTCTATCCATCCCAAGTTGTATTTTATTCTCTTTCCTTCAGGAAGCTCTTGATAGAGCAGAGCAGCTATTGCAGCAGAAAGATGCAGAACTTAGACAGGTCCAAAAAGATTTAAAGACCCTTTGTCACAAGAATAAAACCAGCCTGCAAGCCCTGGAGGAAGAAAGGGAACGCAACCATTTACAGGTGAGAAGTCTGAAGGACTCTGCATTCATCATCGAAGGCAAAACCAGAATTGTAAAACAGTTCAGTGCGTGTGTGGATGAATGTTTCCAGATTGAACAACTCGTGGATCAGCAGATTCTCATCGACCACCTTCTCAGCAACAGCGCGACCTCTCAAGCTGGAATCTCTGGGGCAGCAGTGGAAGCAGTGGCCTCTGGGAACACCCGGCTTCCCAGCATGGTAGGTATAGCTGCACTGTTTTTCAGTGATTTGACGCACACGCTTACCACGTATGTGCAGCCACGCTCTCACAGCTCATGGGTTTGTTGTGCATGTTCCTGTCTCAATGCACGTATTTGTTATAGATTCAGACCAGTACCACAGCCTCTGCCCTGGAGAGGGTGATGGCTGCCTTTAAGGTGCGTGGAAATCTCCTCCTGGCTGAGCTTGATGAAAAGGAAGAGGTGCACTGTTCATTCAATAAACAGAAAGAGAGCAAAGACAATTTTCAAGTGATGGAGGAGAAGGAGGAGAAGGACTGGGAGGAGGACGATGTTGGGGACAAAAGAGCATCTGGGTGAGTGCTGTATTAAACAAGATTTCTGGCTCTTTCTGTGTAAACACACCAGTGACAACAACACTGTGAAAATTCTGTCACAAAAACATACTTATTGATCTAAGTTGTGTTGAATGAAATGCTGTGATAACACATTTCTCTTAAAAGAGGCTTAAAATGAGACAAAAAGAAAGAAAGAAAGAAGTCCATCGCTATCAATGATCTTTCTTTCTGTTTCTCAAGGCGTTCTTTGAACCAAACATGGACCAACTCACTGATGAACAAATATCCACTGGTGCAACAGTCTCAGCGAGTCACAGGTACACGAACCATGTATTTGACTTTATTTCACAGGCTTTTGTTTCCTTGTCCTGTACATTAGCATTTTGTATATATATCTATGCAGCTCTTTTGCTTTTTATAATGAATTGGTTTATTACTATCCTCTTCACAGGGACTGAGGGAGACCTCGCCAGACAAAGCCATGTGAGGAAGGGCAGACTGAGAACCAGTGTAACTCAGAGAAAGATCCAAGATCTGTCAGTCACCATGGGCATGGGAGTGGAACTCATCAAAGAGCTGGACAGAACAGGTGTGGCCCAACCCCAGTGAATCCAAACAGAATGCCTCCACACCTCTGGCAGTGTATGACTTGGCATGTTCTCTATAAATACATGAGTATTGTCCTGACAGACAAAGTGGTCCGGGAAGCAAACAGGTGTGTCCGACAGAGTCAAGATGAGAGAGAAACGGAGATATTGGAAAAAACGTCCACGCACAGCCGGCAGCTTCGATCACAGGTGTATCACAGCTTGGAGCACATGAGAGTGCAGAGAGAACAGCTTCAGGCCAGCCTCAGGCAGCAGAGACAGATGACTGACAACAACACAGAGCCTGGACAAAGTGGGGTGAGTTGCAAAAACAAAACATCAAACATGTTGTTAAAGTCATTCAACAGGAGAAGCCTTGTGCAGGCCAGTTTTGTTGATCCAACTTTTTTAGATGATTTATTTTGTTATAACTTGTTTTCTGATAACAGGGGCAAATAAAAGGAGATTTGAGTGTTTGCGTCAATCACTGGGATGGGACAAACAAAAAGGTAAACTGTTTGATTTTGAAGTAGAATAAATTCAGAGTGTTTCAAGTGAAATCTATTTGTTTTTCATTCTAGAAATGTGTGTACAAAGTCTCCTCGCCGTGCCACTTGATGAATCTTCCAAACTTTCTGTCATCGTCCACCTCTTTTACCCTCTGTTGGCTATTTATATTTCCCACTCCTCCACATATCCTCGTCCTCAATTCAGACACATGGCATCAGTTGGTGGGAGCAGCAGGAGGAGCGGGTGCTTCAGTATAGGGCAGAGCTGAGGGAACTGGAAGAGGAGCGGAGGAGGAAAGAGGAGGTGGTCCAGAGCAGAGAGGCCTGTCTGCAACAGAAACAAAAACTGGAGCTGAAGAGGTTGCATGGCAGCAAGGTCAGTATGTGTTTTTTTTTTTACATAATTCCCCGACATGTGTTGGTATCTCGGAGTTTGTATTCATCTCTTGTCAGGCTCTGAGTCAGGACCTGCTGCGTGTGTTGGGGCAGTTGGAGTCCTTGGAGGAGAACCTGCAGAGCAGTGGCAATACAAGAACACCTGCAGGAGTCACCCCAGAGGAACTGAAGAAGGAGAGAGACATGCTTCAAATGAGAAAAGACACTCTGGAGGCGCAGTTGATGGAATACAGAGGACTTAGTGTGACGGTCAGAAACAAGGATGTGATGTATTTACATAAGCTGATGGGATTTTATAGGCTTTTTAATGTAATATCATTGTGCACTTTTGATTTTTGGTCTGTCCTCATACAGGAGAGCCATTCCCTGCTTGAACTGGAGGAAACATTTGAAGCTCTGGATGCAGCACTGGAGTTTATAAACCACTTCATCCTGGACAAACAGAAGAAACTGTCCATCACCGACGCCTCATCAGATCAGGCTCAAAGCACTGAACCTGCACAGCTCTGTGATTTCATCAGGAAGGTGAAGGAGCTCTCACTGCCAGAGGCTGTGGAGCTGCTCATCACATATTTCAACAAGGTAAAATAAAAGACCCTCAGCTTTTAATTTAAAAGGAAATCCCATTTGTGCCAGGTGTCATGATCGAATTTGATTTGGAGAGAATGTATTTCCTCCAGTCAGATGAAAACTGAATACTTACACTGCTAGACTAATGCTCCCCTCCATCTTTCTTCTGAGATAATTTTATCAACTTCTGACCAACAGGTTTATTTGAACTGATATTCCTCTATCCCACCTCAGCAGGTGTCAAAAGGGTTCAGTGTAATCTTTGTAATTACACTGTGTAGTAATTTCCCCCCTCGTGTGTTATCTTGCTCTGTCCACCTTTATCATCCTTTCCAGATTATTTGCCTGCGAGAGACAGAGGTCCATTTACAGAAATGTTGTAGAGAGCTTGAGCTTCATGGTGCAGAGCAAAAGGAGAAACTCAGGGAGTTTGAGACCGCTGTGCAGCATCTGGACGTGGCTACAGACCGCAGGATAATACAGCTGCACCAAGATCACCAGAGACACATCCAGCTACTCCTGCAGGAACTTCAGAGTGAGTCAATATGCAACTGTAAAGCACTTTGGAGCTGAATGCTGCCATGTAACTTTTAGGATATTTCTAAATATTGCTGTTTGTTTTCTCTCTCGCTCTGTGTGTGTGTATAGAGGATAATTTGGGAGTGACACAACTTTCTCTCCAAGAAAGACTGAAGCATGTGGAGAGAGAACTGTTTTACTACAAAAGTTCCTCTCTTCATCTCAAAAAGAAGCTCAAAGATCTTCTCCGTGGGGGCCAACATCTGGACAATCAGCGCTCACAAAAAGAACCCGAGCACGAAGAGTCTGCAAACGACCACAGACAAAGACACACACAGCCTCTGGGGAAGAGAGAATGTGGGGAAAGGTTGGAAATGAAACCAGTTCGTTTGAACCGTAGGGACGTGAGACAGATATTCCCAGCTGACCTGCAGGTATCTAGTTCTGCCACAAGAGGGCGACAGTCTGCTGCGGAGACAATGCTGGAGGACTCCTTAGAAAAGGCCAGAAGTGCAGACAACACTACAACCTCCTGAAAATCCTAACTATAGTCATGAAGCAGTGGCTCACCTTACAGTTATCACCTACCACTGTTTGTTAACAACACTTTCAGAGAAAACATCTTCCACATGTTATTAAATGTTGTTAAATAAAACCCCAGGAGGGGAATTTCTGTTTGCCAGCTTTAATCAAAAGCACTGATGAGCACTTAAAACCACCACTAATGCAGCACGTTTGCTGCATTACAATAGAAATGTTTCTTATGCACTTGATTCTTACTGTCTATGCTACACTGTGTGCTTTTAATATTTCTTGTGTTGCTCTACTGCATTTAAATCTATTGAAATTCTAAAGCAGTGAATTGACTCAGTGAATTGTGTTTCAGAAACCACTGCAATAAACCACCCATCTGTGTATAGCAGCAAAAGTGCAGCTGTCAAATTGTATAGTCCATATAATGTGGAGAGTGACTTTCTTAATGATTTTGCTTTTAAACATCATCAAATGCTAATTAATGTGCACAAAACCCTGTTTAGAAATCACACATAATACTCTCTTGCCCGAGAACAGGCACATCTTTACGTTGTCTACAATGCAAGTGTATTTTACACATGCACATACACATTTATATGGCGCAATTAAAAGCAAACAAAAACACATCTAAATGTCATTCGACTGCTTTAATTTCTAAAACGTGAATCAGACACACGTTTAAGGTGGAGTTAAATTTGAGTGTAATGGATTTAACAGATGGAAGACTTGGCAGAAGGTAGATTGTAGACAACACTCTGTTTGGGCGATCTGCTGTCAATCAAATCTGGTTCCACCAATCAGTACCTGAGCCTTTTTTTTAGCCCTTTCTGGCACCTCCGGGCTGCCGTAGTCAGACCGTCGCTGGCAGACAAGCATCGTTTTAACGGTGGTTCCGATACAAACAGGTGAAAGTGCTCTTCAGCAACTTTAATGTGAGTTATTGCATTTTAAAAACAAAGTCACGTGTGTATCAGACACAGGATATCAACCTGTTCTGGTGTTTGTGTTTTTTGACCGGCAGCCATGTGTACTTTTGTACTTGTTTAGTAGCTAACGCAACCGGCTAAGCCCCTTTCATAGTTAGCTAGGTTAACTCACGATGCTAGCAGCGTCTGTCACTGCACCGTTAGCATCACACTGGACTCACCTATCGACACCATGTCTCTTTTGCTTTCTGCACAATCTGCTTTTCTAAATATAGTTGTTGACGACACAGCGGAAAGAGCTAGCACCGAGAAGCTAACTTGTTTTACAACTCCTCCTCACTGATTTCTCGCATCTCTTATCAACAGTTAACTCTTCAGCTATGGCATCGTCTGCTATGATCAACGTGCCCACCACGGCCTCCCGTTTCGCCCTGCTCCAGATAGACTCAGATTCGGACTCCGACACCTCTGAGCCGGGGAAGACCACCAACACCAGCACCAAAAGCGGACGGGACTCTTCCGGGAAACCCCGACAAGGGAAGTCAGGAGCTGCCGGGGGGAAAGCGTCTCAAAGCAACGACAAGAAGAAAGACAAGAAGAAGAAGAGGAAGGAGCAGCAGCAGAGTGAAGCGAACGAGGTGAGTAACCAAAGCATCTGATGGACCTCAGCTCCATTAGTGTCTGTGCTGTGTCACTGCATCCTGCATGACGTCAGTGTGTGACAGACATGAAGAAGAATTCGGTTCCAGTTGTTTCACCTCACTGGATGAAGCTGCAGAGGCTGGTGGAGGCTACACAACGCACACAGTACACTTGTTTTGTGTTCTTCATCCGCTGTCCAGTACAGGGGCTGGCACTAAATAGTTCTAAACTCTAATGTCAGCTCAGGATAATTTCTCCTTGATACGACATGTCCATGGAATCTTCTCTTAAAATAGCCTTGAAACCATGCCACAAGAATACCCATAATCTTTAGAGTTAATGACCAATCAGATAATTCACTGAGACCAAATATTATAGTTTCAGCATGTGATTATTATACATTGTGATTGAAATCAGTGTCAGACTGTTGGTCAGGATTCCATTTCTATTGATGAATTGATTCAGCAATATACAGAGTAATAAGCACAGAATCTCAGGGTAAGTTGCTGCCAAACTAAAAATAAACTGCAGCCCCATTCTGAGAATGGACCAAAGCATAATTCACACAAATGTCAAATTACTCTGCAGTACATGTGGTTTTATTGACTGTGGCTCTGAGCAGCGTTGATGAAAACATGATGCCTGTGTTACCACTAATTTGTAGTTCATTGCCGTTCATAGCAACATCACATTTTTTATCTTTCTGTTATTCAGTTACGTAACCTAGCGTTCAAGAAGATTCCCCAGAAATCCTGTGCCCCGCCTCCCTGTATGACACTGTCAGGAATAGCCAGTGAGCTTCTCAGCACTGAATCCGGCGAACACAGTATACCCTCAGGCGGATGGCAGCAGTGGAAGCAGAGGGATGAGCAGGTAAGACAGAGCTACTACTCCTGTAATACATTTTTGAGTTGGTCAGGATAAACACAGAACCACTGACAAGACTTTTTTTGGGGCAACATTATTTTCTTCTCTTTTGAGTAGGGCTCAGACGTCAGCAGTAGGGAGGAGAGGAGCATGTGCAGCAGTATGCAGGATATTCTTTGAACAAATGTATTATTTTTTATCCATGAACTAACATCATCTCTTCTTTCATGTTTTTGTTTTGAACTGGCTAGATTTAGGTGGAGTTTGTTACAGGCCGTAGAAATAACATTCATGAAATCCATTATTTTGTCTTTCTTGGATGCAGCTGCATTCCAGGCAGATCTTCCTCAAGAGTGTGTTCTTATTCTCTCTCAGATAACCAGTGAACTTTATGAGGCGGATTTGGAAAAGGCTTTGATTCTAAGTAAACTGGAGTATGAACAACAGAAACAGGTACCTTGCTTGCACACACACTATATGTACCTTATCAGTAAGGACAGACATATTAATATGAGAAAAACTAAATGTGTGCACATCGAAAAATAATTTACAAGTGTAATATTATTAAAAAAAAAAACTGTACTTAGTCCATCATGCTTTCATTCTGCAGGACAACACAAATGCCTCCTCACCAAAGTCCCGGGGAGGGAAAGAGAGCGGGGGAAAGAAGGACAAAAAGAAGAATCAGCAGGCAAAAGAGAAAAAGACAGTTTCTCTGCAAGACTTCCAGGCTGAAGGCAGTGTAGGTGAGGGAGACCTTTCCATCACTCTCAAAGGCTGTGAAACAAGCAGGCTACATGCTGCAGGTTGCAGCACAGTCTAACCTGTGTTTGATAATAGTTATATGTGTATATTTTTTCTTTTCAGAACATCCAAATAAGAAGCAGGAGAAAGAGGTGAATAAAAAATGTTCTTTTTATCTATACATCAACTTCCTATAAATAAATATGTACTGGTTTTATTCTGGGTGGAATACTGTAAGTGATGGGCCACACAGCTTGAAACCCTTACCACACTCCTATCCAGGACGCCAAAGCAGCTAACCTGGCTCTCGGAAACGGGCAGGATGAGAGGTTTTTTAACAAGCTGGAAGATGACGTCAGTCGGATAATCCAACAGGAAAAAAGACGTGAGCAATACACTACCAGTCCGGGACAAGAAGTCAACACATCCACAGAACACGAATCAGTGAGTGGACAGACGACGCATACAGTTAATTTGTTAAGATAACACTGTCATAATGATGTTTGAGCATATTTTCCAGAGTTTGAGTAAATGCTAAACATTCAAGTATAGTTTGTTTAAAAATGTGTGTAATATTGTCTCCATTTTCTCTTTTTCTCCCCGTCACTCCTGTCAGGACCCCCGGGCAGAGCAGCTGAAGTACGACCTGGAGAAGAAAGACCAGGAAATCGAAAAGCTAAAAAAGACAATCTCACAGTGGGAGGTCAGCAGTCATGAGCAGCTACTTATTCTGTAATTTCTTTGGCAGATTAGAACTTCTGGTTAACTGTTTGGTAAATGAATGCTCTTTTGTTCAGGGGTGTATGAGACTGCAGCTCACAAACTAACAAGCATTGCAGTACATACAACACTTGTTTCAAATGTGCGTTATGCAGGATTGTTATGATTCAGAGGTGCTTTCAAAGACAATATTCTCTGAAAGCAACAACAAATATTTTCTCCTCCTCAACTCTGCAGGTTAAATACAAAGAGGTGAAAGCAAGAAATTCCCAGCTGCTTAAAATGCTCCAGCAGGGAGAGAGTAAGTTGAATGTCACCAGATAGCTTCCTTCCTTCTCGGCCTCTTTCCTCTTCTGTTATTTAACATTGAATAGTGAATGTAGTCTTAGTGACTTTTGTTTTAATGATGCTTCTAATGTCCCTCCCTCAGTGAAAGATAAAGCAGAAATCCTACTACAGGTAGAAGAGCTACTGCACATAAAAGAAGAACTGTCATCGCAGGTGTGTTATCATGAAATCAAATGAACAGAGAGGAATATGTCTCTGTTAAATATTTGCACATTTATGTGAATTTTAATAACTTATCTGTAGGTCACGTTACTGCACGGTGCCCTTGAGCAAGAAAGATCTAAAATCAAAGGTCTCCAGTCAGAACAACCAAAACATCAGGTGAGAGCACAAGGAATCACTCACTGTCTCATTTTCTTGGTGTCTTCAGTCATGTATGTGGAAATGAAATTAATGGAACCATGGACCAGTGAGGATCAGGGCTGTATTTTAATAATGTAAACACACAATTCATGTGCATTCAACGTATGTCCATATTTATATTTATGAGCGTGTAAATCACAGAACCATCCCCTGTTCATATCGTGTGTGTGATCACCTGCCTATATTGCTGCGTATTACCATCTTTCAATGTTCCACCATGGTGGTTGCAGTGCATTTGCCATTTAAATAACTTGGGTGCTGAATAGATATGGCACACTTGTTATACTTCCTCATACTTTAAAGTAATTCTTCTCTTTCTCTGTGGTTAACAGGGAAACAAAAAGGGGAGAAAAGGGTCAGAAATGGATCTATGAAGGCTCCAAATGGAAAAGATCTGAATCATAAAATCAAACAGATTAAATGAAGAAAACCATTGCTGTCATGATAAGAGTTCTGAACTCATTTTTGTTGGTTGTTTTTCTTTTTTTTTTTTTTTTTAGCTTGAACTCTGTGTCAGCATATACTGCATGCTCCCTAATTCACACACTCGCACACACAGGATGTATGACACAGCTGAGCAGGAATCAGAGAAGCTTTTAAAAGTGTTGAAATGGTGCTGCCCTCTGCAGGCGTGAGACCACCACTACAGAGTATTGTTGGAAGCGGCGTGTCTGACGTTTGTGTTTCAATGCCAACATGGCAGAGGGGAAGTTTGTTTTTTTTTCCTTTTTCTCACTGGTAAGTAAATAAAATACTTTTTCAGTGAAACAGAAATCATTCTGTTTTTTCATATTCATTTTTTCTTTTGAATGTCAAGATGTTACAGAAGTTTTCCCAAAATGCATCGTTGCAAAACAAAAGTGTGCTTCTCAAAAGCCTCCTGGGTAAATTCAGAAATATATACAATTTACTTATTTTTAAAATATAAAGAATTTGACTTTTTAGGATGAATAAATTGTCTTAAGAATTGCAGAATTATTTACTTTTTCTTGAAATGAGATTTAAAGATTTGTAAATTGTCAGCAGCAACACGTCACCATAATATTCAGGTTTATAACCACTGCACAGTCGGTTGGCAGCTGGCGAACCTCCGCACAACTTTCTGCAGAGTCACGGGACAGAGGCGCTCCTCCTCCTCCTCCGGGACCGCGCTGCGCTGCAGGTCACATCATCTCCATCTTCAGCCCGGTCTGAGCGATGTCTGCGAGGGACGAGCCCGGAGCATCGGGTGCGTGTGACACCAGCACCGACACGATCCATGTTGCCGTTAACAGTGTCGGTGAGAGGAAAGACTTCACTGTACCACGCGACTGCACCGTCAGACAGGTAGGTCACTAAACCGCTGCGTAAAGATGTCTGGTTACCACACCGGCGTGTGTTTGACAAGATGACTCAGCCATTCCGTTGATGCTTCGTTAGTACATGGTTGTTGGTTGTTGTTGTGTGTTTGGTGCGTGCACAGCTGAAGCGGGACCTCTCAGACCGTGTGGGAGCCTCAGCAGAGCAGCTCCTGCTGATCCACTCAGGCCGAGTCCTCACAGAGTCCCAGGTCCTGAGTCACCTTAAAGGGAAAAGTGATTCAGTCAGCCTCTGTATGATTCGGAGGTACACACACTGTGCAACGATGCTCAGTATATATACACACAGATGTTTGTTTGTTTTTTCCATTACAAGTGAAAGATTCAGATTGTTATTTCCTCTCAGGCCTCAGTGTTCCTCTGCTGCTGCTGGTCTGTGCTCACAGATGATCCACCAAGAACTCACTGACGTTCTCGACACTGATCAAAACCAACTGACGCCATCTCCCACCTCTCCTCTCTACCTGGGTGAGAACTGCACAACACAAGAACCCGTCTCATCTCTCCTATCACTGCTGCTGCGAGGTACTAGGATTATACTCCAGTGTATTATAGTATTTACATGCTGCTGCTCTTTTGATCTGATCTCGATTCCACAGTGGACAGTGTTGGCCTGGCAACAAGCGAGTCAGGCTTCTTCCCTGCACTCCAGCACCAGATGGAGAAGCAGCTGTTGGACAACCCGGAGATGGTGCGCCGTGTCCTGGGCAGCCCCTTGGTGCAGAGCTTTCTCTCCACCTCCAGCCCTGGGATAACCAGGCAGCTCATTCTGTCCAATCCTCAAATCCAGAAGCTCCTAGAGACAAATCCAGAGGTGGGAGACGTGCTCAACAACACAGACATCATCACAGAGGTGAGTAATGCATGTATGACAGAATTAATCACTTTGCTCCTACTTCTAATGCTTTGACAGCCAGATGTTTTCTGCATTGAAAAGGTGTTGGAGAGAGAGAAACATTGAATGTATCGTTCAGAATTTGCGTGTGTTATGATTTATGCACAAGCAGTGGGGGGGGACCATTCCCTTTAATTAACTTTAATTTTGCTTTCCCACATGAACAGATTAGAAGGCAGCGCTGGGAGCATCTCTGCCTGCTTTGCTGACTGTTAAAACATCCATTAAGATGTTACAGTCCTCGGCAGGCAGGTAGGGTTGAGCATAACCTCGGTAGATAATGTGCTATTCAGATTCATGCACGAGTATATAGTTCTCTATGGCAGGGACATCTCCCCCCTCCACTGATATTGTAACTATTCACTCTAAGTCCTATAAGATTCCTGAGGTCCATGTGTCTGATGTCTTCTTGCCCCTCCTTCCATTTTCAGGTGCTTGAGCTCTTCAGAAAGCCTGACATGATACAGGAAGTGATGCGTAATGTAGATGAGTTGAAACCTGAGCAACCTGAACCCATCATTAGTGACTCTCATGGCTTTCATAAGACTGAGGCAGAAATACAAGAACAAGGTCATAATCTATCACAGGTACCAAAATTATATTGACTTGAATTACCTCTTTTTCATGTTGTTGAGTTTTCTATTCAGGCTCTATTCTGTCTTTTATGGATCCAGCCAGGAGGACCCCAAGCTGTTGACTCAGTTGGGAGTCAACAGGGCCCCAGAGGAGAAAGAAACCCAAGCCCGTTGTTCTCCAGCCATTCCACAGATCCTCTCAGAGAACTGACTGCCGCACCCACAACTGATGCAAACCCTCAGAGCACTGCCACTGCAGGCAGGAAGATGCACACCCACATGCTTCAGCTAGTCAACAGAGAATCAGTTGTTCATTCCTATATTCATGCTCATAAGTCTTTTTACTAAACCAATCCAGGAAATCTAGAATATTAACAGACTGCAGGTATGTTATTATTCTAAAGATATAATATCTGGATGTATTTTATTATTATTTAAAGGTGTAGTACAGGGATAGTAATTTTCAGTCAGCTAAGCTATATCTCTTTAATCAATTTCCTTTTGCTTTTATTCATTGTTTTGTCCACAGCTTCAGGCCTGCAGTCCCTACTGGACGAGATCACAGCCAGCCCAGGTCTGATGGAGAGCCTGCTTTCTGGGCCATACATCAGCAGTCTTCTGAACTGCCTCAGCCAAAACCCAGATCTGGCTGCACAGGTGAGTCTGACATGCAGCACAGATTATAGCAGAGCGCAGCGTATGTGAATGTGTGCAAATTGGTGCAGGTCACATAAGCCGATGTTCTAGTGAATCTGAGTTTCATATGTAGATTGCTGGGCCTTGGCAAGTATGCTGAGGGCCTTTCTAGTATTTAACGTTTTCTTATTTACCATCATCTAACAATCCCTTATGGCATCATGCAGATTTGGGAATGGGCTGCAATCCCTCCACCTTCACTTCTTGTTAACACATCCTGACCATGTCTTTCAGATGCTGCTGAGCCACCCTTTGTTCTCTGCCAATCCTGAGCTGCAGCTGCAGATGAGACAGCAGCTCCCTCTCTTCCTGCAACAGGTTTATTTTCTATACTCCTGCCATCCTATAATGATGTGAATGTAAAGGCCCTCGTGCAAATGAATAATCCTAACAGAGCTGTAATCAGCTGTAGAGGATTTACTGCACCGTCTCACTGCTCACAGTTGTACATTATGTGCAGATGCAGAGTCCGGAGCTGCTGTCGGCCATGTTGAACCCCAGAGCCATGGAGGCTCTGCAGCAGATCCAGCAGGGACTACAGACTCTGGCTGCAGAGGCTCCCGTGCTCATACCTACGTGAGTACAAACCACAGACTGTCAATAAAGATGGATGACTTGACAGCGCCATCAACGTGAAGCTAAAATCATCACATTTTTGGCGGCTGATATCGGGATGAGGGTTCTGGATTACAAGCTCCGTTGATATCATCAGTTTGTATTTTCTTCCTGCAGTGCTGGGATCAAAAACACTGGTGCCAGGGTTGATGATGCCCCCGAACTCACATCCAACTCTGTCCTGAACAGCCATTCAGGAAATTGTCCTCAGGTTGCCACGGTGACAGAGCAGCAGCAGCAGCAGTTCGTTCAACAGATGCTGCAGGCACTGGCTAATAATGAGGTACCTCAGAGTTTCTTTATCACCTGTTCTCCACTTGCTCATGGAAGCAGCAGAAACACAGGGCTTTCTTAATGTTATCACAAAAGGGACATACTGTTCATGAGACACTTCCATTGGATTGAATTTATCATGGTTAAGTGAGGTAAACACTTTAAAAATCATCTACACAAACAGAACCACGCTTAAAGATTAAATTGAAAGCGGTCTATTAGTCTTAAAACATGAGTTTTCCACATGCTGTATCCAGATGTGACGCCAGATGAGATTTACACGTTTTGACCCATAGAGGTCAGTAAAGCTTTGTTTACTTCTGTTTCATTATGAGAACAGATGTTGGTGTAGTTAATATGGATATACGGAGGACCTATCTCTTATCGAGATCCAGACAAAATAAAACACTGCATCCCCATTCCAACAGTTGGAGAAACCTCCTGTCTCATCCTGCCAGGTCCAGCGAGAGGAGGCCGAGCTCCGAGAGGAGCTGGAACACCTGAGCTCGATGGGCTTCAGAGACAGACAGGCGAACCTTCAGGCCCTCATCAGCACAGGAGGAGACCTCAGCACTGCCATACTACATCTGCTCCGGCTCTGACACACATTCAAACACACATGCAAGCCCACTGTGCATTCAGGGTGTACACATGTTCTGACACACAAGCACCTTCACTCAAACATAATGATAGCTGATTAGCTGCTTTACAAAATATGAAAGAGAGCCATAGTCATATTCCTGTACTAACCTGTTTACAGTAATAAAGTTCTGGTATTACAGGCACAAATGCCTAGGATGGGGGATGCAGCTTGAGGACCAAACTGAAAAGCCAATTAGACAATTTAGTGATTTGTGGCTGTATGCATAAATATAAAATACATTATACTTGTTATGATAGGACACAACACTAAGCTGTCAGTGAGCTCAGTACAGCTACTTAAATCCTCACATGCTTGTGTCTTGGAGCAGTTGTATTAATATTCAGAGGTAGGTCATATAATATTAATCCCTGTGTGCAGACTCACTATGACACTCGAGCCTCTTTTCATCTTGCTACCTGGACTGAGCCTACTGAAAACCTTTAACGACCAGAGGAAGTCCGATGTCCTGGACACAGACAGAGGACACACTCTCACCCTCTTCTGTGCTGTGTTTTTCTTTTCCATCTTGTTCACCACAGGCAGCAGATGATTCCTAAACTTTGTCTCTGAAGGTAAAAGCTTGAAAGATGTGTTTAAAAAGGAAAGCTTGACTTCTTGAATGTCTTGAGGCTGCACACTCTCGACAAATCCTCTCAAAAACACTCTCTGGGAAAAGGGTGAGAAAAATGGATGAGTCCTAAACCTGAAAAAAGAATGAGTTCCTTTGCAGAGGTGAGTTATTACTTTGAAAAGAAACTTCTGTGACTAAACATCATCCTCGACAGTGACCAATAACATCTGAAGTTCTTTTCCTCAGCATGTCTTATGGACTGGGTTTATTTTGGGTTCTTCTTCTTCATTAATTTAACAACTGAGCAGCATACTGCCTCTTATCTGTTACACCAGTAAAAAGTGTTGGACACCCTGCTGTCTTTTTGAGTCTGTCAACAAAATCATTTTCTCTCACTATTTAAATATGCGGTTTGAAGTATTATTGCAGTGCATAAGAGTCTTTTTACATTGTTTATTAATCTGTCAACATATTTTTCTTCTTTTAGATTACACCGTGTGGCTTTGAATCTCTTACTACGAATCTAAACAGCTGCTGATCCACTCATTTTCATGAATAACAGAAAAGGAAGAAATCCTCATTTCAAAGTATATAATATTGTATCTGGTGTAGATCAACAGTCTCACTAAAGATAACATCTTGATTCATAAAAACAATGATAAATGATGACAAGTGCATTATATTTTTATCATACGTATTTCCCATCATTTTCTATTGAAGCTTAAACTTATTACTTACTATAAGCACCAGGGGGCAGTGGACTTCAGTAATATTAGTCATTTGGATTTGAATGGATGTAATTAGAATGTACAAAGGCTAACAGTTTTAATCTGAAAATTATACTTTATGATTACTAAAATTGACTTGACATCACTGTGACGTGATTCAATTATTAAAACTAAACATCTCAAGCATCAAGTCAGATTCAGTGGAGGCAGCATATGAATGGGGATAATAAGATGTGTGTGGTGGTGCGAGGGCTGCTTTGTTTTTGGATCCTGCCTTTGTGTCCTTGCTTTCGGAGACCTTGTGGATTAACTGTCACACACACAAGACACATACCTCAACATGAGATACGTGTGCGTCTGCGTGCGTGCGTGATCCACTTGTCGACCTGTTGGTGCGTCTGTTGAGGGGGTTTAATCTCCAGCAGTGCGTATGCGCGGCGGTTCGTCTGGATGTGTGAGATATGAGAGTAGCCAAAGGGGGTTTCTGGATTAGAAGCTCCTAAAATATACGAGTTGAGGTTTGAAGATGAGTCACACCAACAAAAACAGCTCTGCAGTGCTGAGTGAGGGTGCGTGTGTATGTGTGTGTGAGCAAATGAGAGGACATTGTGCTAATGGTCACTTTTCTGAAAGAGGATTGATGAGTTTGGACCTGATGTGACCGTTGGTATGGGAACAACATGAGGTTAAAATGGCCTCACAGTGATGTGGTGTGAAGGTGCGAAGCAGGATTTTGCCTGAAGATCGCACGGTTGGTTGGCATTTGACGTCAGAGCACGTAAGTTGCTTTGGCAGGCTATAAAATGACAACAAAACAGTTAACTAAACTAAACTCATCTGCTCATGAAACTTGAAAAGTAAAACTGCCTAACTTTTTCACATGTTTTAAAATAGGGTCAGAAACCTGTGCTGTGGAAGGTAAAATTAAAGATAACACAGAATATTTCAGTGGACCCAGGTGGAGGATGGTGTGACAGGACATTACCTGAGAACACCTAATAATACGATAATGATCACAGCATCGCTGGTGATGCCTTGAGGCCTGTAATGTGCTGCTCTACCTCCGTGGCCAGTTCAGCAACGCTCCTCCTGATGTCCAGAGACAACACGTTCCCTTCATCCAGCGGAGGCTCCAAAGACTCAAACTGGGAGCGCAGCAGGTCTGCTTTCATGTAGTGTCCCCTGCGGGCCACCATCCTCTGGTGAATGAGACTGAAGTCTCCATGTAAGAAGAGGAAGAAGACATCAGGAGTGACGGGCGGCAGGACGTCGTGGTCGAGGGCTCTGGGGCCGTGCAGCAGGATCTGCCTGTAGAGACGCTTCAGGGCGGAGCATGTCACAAGACCATCGGAGCCTGAGCAGCTTTCTCTGAGGTGAAAACACACATACACACGCTTGTATGAAATGTAGGAATTACAAGGAGAATGTTCACCAACAGAACACACGAAGGAGGTGGAGAAGACAACAAGGGAGACATGAAGAGAGAAAGAATCTATGTGACTGATTAGACGAGTAAAGGAAAACAAGTCCTCGATGTCACCGCAAATGTTTTTTAAGAACGTGATGACACACTTTCCACTCCTCTGTCACCTTCTCCACACTCTCGCTCACTTAATCTGCCTCTACTCGCCCAAATTTCCTTCCCTCGCGCTCTGGTTTTCATCCCAATTTTCAAAATCATCTTTGATATTTTTGATCTTCTCCAACAATTTCACGGCTGTGTATCCGTACCTCGCGCCTCAGCTCCCTCTCTCTGAACTCATCATCTCCTTCCTTTCTGATAGGAGAGGATCTGCTACTGAGCAGTGTGAACATAATATTAATATGCAGCAAATACTCTGAGTGTATATATACACACACACACATATGATATTAGTACCTCTGAATGACTTCGTGCAGGCGCAGGAGCCAAGGAAATCTGTCCTGAAGAGACAAACAGCAACATGAATGGATCACGTAATATTGTAAACAGATTAAACAAGACGAAGAATAAATCATTTGGTTTTGAGTTCAATAAGTAGCACATTGGAAAAGTTTACTTTTAAATAGATGTTTTGTTTTTTTTCCTGCGGGGTTATTAATTGTCTAAGGAAACAGTTCTTAGCATTTTATTATTTAAATTCCTTATTTTTCAACAGAGCTCTACATATATAATCAGGCACATGGGTGGAATGATTTATTCAGTTGCTCAAAGATTGAACAAACTGTATATTGCCCCACCCAGAAAGAGGAGCAGTCACACATCATTCCTCATTTCTCTCTCTCTCTCTCTTTCTCACCATGTCCTGTCCTCCCTCTTTTCTCTTCTGGCCAATACGGACGTGACTAATGGGCATAAAACTGCAAACAAGCCTCTCTACCTCCCAAGCCACTGCCACACCTGACATACACTCCTGGTTTCAGCGTTTAATAAACAATCAGGAGGAGACTTTGAAAAGAAAAACAAAAAATACTACAAGGATAAAAGCAGTGAGCACAACGAAAGCCTGGACTCAACTCAGACTCAGAAAGAACAGGGAATCAAACAGAGATCGAGCAGGCATCTCTCAGTGCACTGCCATCAGTAATGGAATCTGTCCTCATCCAGTTCATTCCACACAGCCTTTAACAGGAAGAGCTGAAGTGGAATGAGAGGAATCACGCTCTCTTACATCTGAGCAAACTCTTGTCCTGCTCACGTATGCCAGCATCAACCTGCCAACTCCCACCCTGGCATGGACGACGTCTCGACAGTGATCCTGCGTGCACCTCTCTTCCTCACTTCAGTGTTTAGTCTAAGCCTCAGAGCTGCTGAAGATAGACAGACGGAGCAGGTCCCAGGGTTGCTCCCAGCCAATTGGAGCAGGTTTCTGAGTGGGAGGTGTTTTTATTGGTTGTGTGGGCAGCTGTGTGCAGGTAGCGAAAGTCAGTATGGACAGATGGAGGGGGAATATTCAACAAATAAAAGGAAGCACAAACACAAACGTACACTGACCTCGTCTGTGAGCGGCTCACCGTTAGCCATCTTGTCAATGTTTTCCTGTGTGTGGAAATCATCCCCTTCATGCAGTGTCCAGCCCAGCTGATAGATGGAAAACACACAGAGGAGAATCAGGGCACGTGTGCGCACAAGCATGAATGGAGGAGTGTTAGCATGTAGAGAGTTACCTTCTCAGAAAGAAAGGCCCCGAAGCTGCTTCTGCATAAGACAAGGAACCAGACTTGAGTGATACAGGGGAATGTGTCATCAGATTGGTGCTATCACAGTCATCTGAGGCCGCACTGTTTCCATCAGTTTCATTACAACACACGCACAATTCTGACAGGCGCGTTTAGAACGAGAGGATAATCATCTTACTCTACAGCCTGAGAGCTGTGCACAGGATCTCATGGTGACTCCAGTTTATGGTGTTTACTCAGTGTTTATGTCGTGTTTATCTCTTTATTTCGTGAGCAGGTGCTGAGTGCTGAGTAATCCTTTAATTCACTTAATCCCCTCATATCCATATACCCTGTAAACAGAGCGAGTCTTTTTGTTGCTTATTGGTGAAAAGTTTGGAGGGCAGTCTTTTTCCCAATTGGACAGGTCCGTTTATTTTCTCCTCATGTAAACAAATGCTAAGGACCACGGGTATACATACTTTCCACAGCCTGACACTCCCATTATGATGTAGATCATCCTGTCTCAGGGTCCTTTGTCCTAAACTGGGTTAAAGAAACAAGACAAACTTCAACATGGGACCATCAGAGATACTGTACATTAGATAATTGTAGAGAAAACACAAGAAAATGTTCCCAAGCGAGAACAATTTCACACTTGATAGAACTGTTTCATATCAGTGCAATACGTCCACAGCTGGGAGCCAGTAAACGAAGCTAGTGTCCCTGACTGTAGTTCGAATGAATAAATACACTTAGTGAACCTTTCCAGCTGCAGGTGCTAAACCTGAGGAGATGCAGCGGTGCTTCGTGTGACACCCTGAGCTGGAGAACAGCACGCTCGTTCACAAACACTACATGTGCTTGAATGAGGTCTGAAGTCGTGTTTATTAGTAATATTTTTAAGCGAACTCGCCTCTCACCTTGGGAACCACATGCCTCCTGCCAGGCATGGCCGCGGGTTGCGTCTCTTTTCAGTGCGCGATGACGCGATGACGCAGGGAGCCGCTGGTCCATTTAAAGGGGCCGCGCCGCGTTCCGTTCATGTCGGAGTAGTTGGAACTCTTTATGTGTTTTATGAATAAATGTATTTATTTAGTCCATGGTTCCACTGCAGCTAAATCACACCGAATAATTATTGATCAAACAAAATGGAAAATATCTTGTTTTTTTTTTTCCATCTCAGCAGTTTGTTTGATTGAGAGCATGGTTGATCACTTTATTATTAAAGGAGTGATGGCAGAAGAAGTAGAAATAACTAGATTTGGTGAGGTGTGCATGCTTTTTAAAATCCATCGGGTAGCCACCCACAGATATTTGTGAGAACTCCAAGTTTATATATTAACACTTGTACTGGACACATGTCTTTTGTTTTAGCATTCTCTTAATCCATCTTATTTCCTCTATTTCATTGTGTTATTTTAACCGTATGTGTTAAACACCTTGCGCGAAAGGCACTGTATAACTTATATGAAAATCAGAATGTTTAAAATACGTTTATTTGATTGCAGCGAGTCATTGTTTTCTCAAATATGAGAACATAAAGTTAAAACGTGTTTCAAATTGTTCAAGGGAGCGAGGTTTTCATTCCCCAGCAGATGATCAGATGAGACATGTGGTTGTTGAGAAAAAGAAGTGGGGGGGGGGGGGAGAGAGGGAGGAAAAGCCATCCTCCCTCTTGGAGATGCTTCAGTGTGTGACCAGGAGTCGGATGCGAGCTCTCCCTCCTTCTGCTCCTCCTCCTCCTCTTCGCTCTGTTGCATTCATCCATCCTTCTATCCTCCCATCCATCTCTCCATCCACATCCAAGGGCGCCGCATAAGAAGAGGCTGACAACACCTCGACTGAGACGCACACACATACATGTGTGTGCGCGTGTGTGCGTGCACGCGTTACTCGTCAGACCCGACCGTCCGTGCTTGTGCGTGTGGATCCGCTGACATGAGGAGCTGAAACTGAACCGACACAAGGATGAAAATGCTTCGGTTCCGCAGCCCCAGCATCCGCTCCCTGGACCAGGAGGTCCTGTGCACGATCCGGCTCCTGGACGACTCCGAGATCTCCTGCAGCATCCAGGTGAGACGACCCTCACCACAGCTCGTGCATTGTGTAATTGCTTCAAATGACAATCACGTGGACGCAGCAGATCCGGGCGAATCATGCTCTCCACATTAAAAGGCTGCAACATGCCTGCATCCTCACACGCGCCAGCTCAGCCCATTGTTCTTCACAGTTCCCATGCTGCTGTGATTTACGGGAAAGGTCGCATGTTTGGCTCCACACAGCGCCTGTGTTGTGCAGAGGGGGGTGGGGGGATGGAGGGGATGCAACAGAAACCCCTGCATCGGTGCTGAGACCAGAGGAGATGAAGTTGACTCAGGATGAAGTTGGAGGCATTGATGGAGCTGCAGGGGTGTGGTGGCTGGTGACAGGGGCAGAGAGCTCCCCGGTTTGGGTTATGGATCGTGGGAAGCTGTTGGTTCCAACACATCGTCTCCAAGTTCCCCTGCACTGAGGCCAGTAAACCTGTAGTGTACCTCTCTGATGGCTGCAGCTCAGGCCACACTGTTTCTGTAGATTCTCAAAAAAAAAAAAAAGCAGAGGACTTGGAAACCCAAAGGTGTCACAGGAAGACAAAGTAAACTGCAAACACACTTCAAGTGCACAATAAGTATTTGTACACAGAATATAGATTGTATTCATGCTTTATATCAGACTATAATGTGGCAGTAAATCAAAAGTGATTATTCATTATTTTTAAACAACTAGAACTCCTTGAAGTGGAGGCCTGTGAATAAATGACCGATTAAATAAAATCTCTTTATATTTGCTCTCACATGCAGCCTGCAGTTTAATAACTGCTGTTTTCCCTTTTAAAGTGACTTCTGTGAAGTTTCCTTCCCAGTGCTGCACTGACGTGCGGGATCTCTGGAGTTTAAACTTTAGCCCCCACCGTATAAAAAAGTCTCAGTGCAAGTTCCAACCCGCAATGAAAACAGAGGTGGGAGGCTGCCTCAACAGAGGAACAATGGAAAACATGAGTTTCTTTACTTTGAGCAAACAAATGAGATCCTGAGGGCCTGCAGTATGCATCATGTCTGGATCCTGGGCCCCTCCAGCCCGAAGTTGCAGCTGCTGCCAGAGATCTCAAAGTAAAATCCTGTGAATCTGCCAAAGACTGTTCCCATAACTCACAGTCATGCATGTTTAATTAAGGACAATGCATACAAATGTGCCATTGTCATCCTTTCATTACATTACATCGCCAGCGATGCACTAAATCCCTCAAAGCACCAGCTTTTTGACAACAGAGTGAATCGAACACAGTAAAGACGCAGCGATGAGTGAACGCAGCTCGTCTCGTCCTGAGCCGCCTTCGAAACAAGTTGTCAGTCGCCCGGAAAGAGCGAGCACACTCACTGCATGTCAGACTAACCGTCACGCCGATTTCCTACATGTGCCCAATCAATGATTTACCAAACACCGTTAAGTGCACAGCGAGGAAAGTAAAGGGGGGGAAGGGGGAAGGGAGAGAGGCTGTTACCGTGAGTTTCTGTGCATGTATACCTGTGTGCACAAGTCTCGGGGAGCATAAAAGTGTCTTAAACTCTGCGAACACACTTTTCCAGGCTTGTGAATGTGAAGGTGTGTGGGCTTTTAGTTGTGTCTGTGTAGCTGAGTGCGATCAGGAAATGGACAGTTATATTTCTAGCTGACTGCATTTTCCAGTGGCTTTCTTTAATGGCTTTGTGTTCCGGTGCTGAGTTGCTCCCTCCTACATATTTCATGACATCCTGCGCTCCTCATGCTACAGTTCTGCCGCTCGACAACACCGCTCCTCCTCTTGCCACAGTACGGAGACTTCCACCTCTCACTTTATGCGCTCGGCTTTTGCTTTCTTCATTGTCCCTGTGTGTGTACCTCCCGTTGTGTCTGTTCTGCTGCTCCGTGTTGTAGAATATATAGGTCAGGGTGATGCCAAACACTGAACGCCATCATAAACAATCATGTTTTTGAATTGCACAACTGAACAGTTTGCTTTAAGCGGGTCTGCGAGTGCCCTTATTTCCTTCAACCTTACACTAAGCTGTCAGTTTTCGACTTTGCATAAAACATGGGCGCATTAGCCAGGTTCCATTGGGGCCCGATGTTTTGTGCCGCATGGATTATCCTGAATGAATAAGGACTTTAAAAAATCTCTGAGAAACACAATAACTGTGGGCATTGCCACAGCAACAAAGGAAGCAGTTTTACTGGGGTTTCATAAGAGTCACATTAAGACATGGTGGTGCAGCTTGTGTTTCCTTACTTACAGGTCATTAATCAGTTATATGCTGGTCAGATGTGTCAGTAAAAAAATGATTTTGTAATTATCGTTAAGGCTTTTCTTAAAAAAATAACATTTACAAAATGTCATCTAATGAAACATGGGAGGAGAAACAAAAGTAAGTGTAAACACACCACCTCTTTTTCTAGAATATACTTTATTATTTCATTTTCAAGGGTTTCTTATCATACAGTGTGTGTGTGTGTGTGTGTGTGTGTGTGTGTGTGTCCATGCCTGGGGGCTGAGTGGATCCAGTCTGCTGCTCTCATGTTCAGTGGTGATGTTAAGTCAGACCTGCTCCAGGACATACGTGTCAAAATCAATACACGGTGACCACCTCTGCTTTAAGCTCCTCTCCTCCTTATCCTCTTCTTCTTCTCTCATCCTCCCATCTGTCCTCCTCCTCTCTCCCTCTCTCGTCTCCTTATCGTCCCTATTCCCCGCTCTACTGCTCTTTCTTTCACCCCCACTTATTCTCTGCTCCACTTCGTATTTACTCCCCTGAACACCTTTTTCTCACTATCTATTTTTACATCTTCTCATCTATATCTTCTCTCTCCCCCCTCCCTCCCTCCCTCTCTCTCTCTCCCCTCTCTGTGACACATCATGTATAATTAAGGGAGATCACTTTTCTTCATGAGGCTGACATCAGTCAGCTGTCAGCGATGCGCTGTTCTATGAGTGTGTATGAGTGGCCGTGTGTCAGCATGGCGGGGTAACTGTGGCTAGCTTGCATTTAAAGATTCATAAGTGGCGACTGAGACAGAGTTCTACAATTACAGACATTAAATAACCACCGACCGGAATTTGTGCTCGGCACCAAAATAACTTGCAATGACCGGAACTTTTGAAAGCTTGAAATGAATCCTACTGACTGCACTGTTTCTATTCTTGTGCAGGTTCAATACATCACCAATACAGACTATTTAAAGATACATGTGGACGCCGGTGTTGTTTGTCACTGCAGCTCCTTTGTACCTGGCCAAGGAGAGAAGTGACTGTGCAGCAAAGGTCGAGCTGCTTTTTCACTTCGCGGCTGCATGAGCTCTGTGCATGTGTGCGGCGCCATTGTTTTGTGTGGTTGGCATTCTTTGGAGCAAGTTATAAATAGTATCTCTTTTCTATTCTTATGCCACTTGGTACCTCTTTGAAGCTCCTGCGAAGATGACTAAAGAAATAATCCCTTTTTTTGATTTTGGCTCGCGACTGAGAGGGGGCCGAGGGATGAGGTGGCAGGCTAGAGAGGAGGAGGGGACGGAAACATCAAAGGAAAGGGGTGAGGGAGGGGGAGAAAGAAAGAGAGATGGTTGAAAAGATGAAATAAATGACTCGGCGGGTCGCAACGCACGAGCTGTCAGGACGATGGCAACAAATCAAAAGGGTGTGAGGAGGACGAGGAGGGTAAATGAGGCGGAGAAAAAAAACGATTAAGCAGATCTGAAAATGATTCGTTTGAAATGATACAACTAGAGCAGGTGGAGTTTGAAGGCGGTGAAGAAAAGGTAGACAGAGGACGTTGTCAACCAGGAGGGACCTAAGTGTTCACAGCAGATAAGAGAAAGTCTCCGAACGGGTCAGCGGTGAAATGTGGCCCTGATTGATATTCATCGTCTGCAGTTCAGCATCAGGTTGTCCATTTAAAGGACACCCCGCCAGGTTGCGTGATAAGTAATGCAAACGCGTCTATGTAGCATTGTGCAAAAACTACTTTCTGCGGAGGCACAATCTGAGAAAGACCCCATCAAAGTATGGAGTGCCTTCCAACATTTTTGTTGATTTCTCAGAGATTTATTCATGACTCAGGCATGTTGAGGGGACTGATTATGAGTTGGGAGTGTGTGTAGTTAGTGCAGATCCAAGTATTAATCCACATCCAGCTGATTTAAATGTGGAGACTGTTGGGCCTTGGTGGAGCCAAAACTAACACATGTATGATGTATGATGCTGCAGAAACTGATTTTGGAATCAAACATTGTGGGTGGAGTTTGAACGCCAGTTCAATGACATCTGTGTCGATATTCTCATTTGTGTTTACGTGTATTCAATTTGAAGATAAACAGATCAAGCAAAGGGTGCAGATTAGCGAGGCCACGTGAAGCTGCACTACCGCTGCTCATGGCGTTATTCTGTTACCGAAATAGAGAAGCAAACACATGCAGACAGAGAAACGCTGGCTTGTGCCAGGAACATGCAAATACACAAACAAACCCAGGCGCGCGCTCTCCTCTGTGCACACAGACTCACGCTCGTATTCTCAACATCCTGCGGCGGGCAGATAAGACAGGTACTTTAGTGCACACACTCAACATCGGTATTGCAGCCACATGCCATCGTCGTCTCACTTTTACTCTCATCCTGTGAGTGAGGGTCCAGCTCTACGCAGCGTGAGAGGGATGGCCATCCATTGTAATAGAAAGTGGTTCTGCTCCATGTATTGATGATTTACAGCTCCACCTCAGATCGCATTAGCTGTGAACATGAGCTGCGCCTGTAGATGCAGAGGGCATATTTTATACCACGTGTTTTGATTGGTGCATTGTGCGCATGTTGAGTGTGCACGAGAGCGTGCGTGCAGCCGTGCAGGTGATGATACGGTTATTGACGTGTCTCCTTCCGGACTCGGACAAGGTCACAGTCGACACGCTTTTCACAGGGTTTGTAGTGATTATCCATTTAATGTTATTCAAATGATCAATGAGTGTTTCAATCCCATGTGAAGAAACACAATGATACCAGATGTCAACATTCAATGGGGAAATGAATATAATCACCTTAGCATAGCATATGTTAGCTTACTAACAGGTGTAAGCTATGTAAGACTATTTAGATTTAAAGATTAAATGCATTTGCTGAGAGGAATTTACAGGGTTTTTTTTTAAGTACAGCTGAGGGATATTTGCAAGTACTTGTACAACAAAGTCAAATTTTAAAGCTGGTGGCACAAGATGAAGAGATACTGTTCATCCTCTGGGGAACATGAATGCCCCTGCCCAGTTCTTCAGTAAATGTTATGGCCATCCATCAAATTTAAACCAAAACAACAAATATGAACCTCATGGTGGTACGAAAGAAAAAGACAAGGGACCACCAGTGTGGTGATGCCATTCTCTGCGGAGCAGGAATGTATAAATAGATCTTCTTGGCAATCCAAAAAGTCATTTATTTAGATCAGTGTTTTCCATTTGTAGAATTAAAGAATGACCAAAAATACAAGAATGATGTTTAAAATGTCTCAAATGTCGGATAAGAAAAATCCCTCCATGTGCAGAGTCTCCAGGTTAAGTTCCATTATCGTTGTGGGTCAATTGTTCAGGAGGTTGAACATAATATATTGTAATGCCGCTCATGAGATCAATACCTACAGGAGTGGTGATGGGTTTCACTCTGATATATGACATCCACCCCCCTCCCACCATGTTTCTTCAGTGCTGAATCTCCTTCTTCACATATAAAACAGACAGCATGGAATTACCAATCAAACATGTGCAGTCAGAAGGTCTGATGATGGGAGGATATTAAACAAAAGGATGTGATGATGGTGGTGGTGAGGTCAAGCGTTTCTTTTGTAAAAAAAAAAAATCAGTTCATAGACGAAATGTTCTTCCTTCATTGAACAGAGCTTCCAAACACACCAAATATGAGCATTTGTTAAAAAGGTTGCAGCCATAAAAATAACTGGGTATAAATATCACTGTAAACAACACTTTTTTATGAAAGAGCAATTAAAAAAAGTGAAAAAGTGAAGATTCTTATGAAAAACACTTAGAGACCCTTGTGTTTGATCCTGTGCATTGCTGTTCCCATAGCGACCCAATCAATGCCCTGCACATTGATTTGTCTCTCTCGCATTCTGGTCAAGCCTCTGGATCAATCCGTTTGTTGGCTCGAGGGCTCAGCTTTTGGGCGATAAACACAAACTGGCTTTAGAAATATTGGCACCGTTGATAATAGGGCGACTATGTCTGCTTGCACACGCTTCTTAATTGGCAAATAAATTGGCAAGTTAGTCCACAAGCATCTAAATCCCCATTTCCCTAAAGAGCAGCAACAGTGGCGACATAGAGTAGCTGTGAATGTAGCATTTGCCTTAATTGCAGCCTCCAGGCTTTTAAATTTAAAGAGCAGCTGATCATAAATCTTTTAAGTGCCACTACTCTATTTTCTGTGGAGTTTCAGGAGCGCCATGACATGAACATATACATATGTAAAATGAAAGAGATGAATAAATGAAACAATGAATTAGCAGGTTGTCCACAATTTAGTTCAGTCATGTAATTTGTCACGACATGGAAGGAAAATGGTAAAACCTTTACTTCAGCTGCTTTTAGAAACGCACTGACCTGTTTCCAGAGGGACTGCTGTGTTCTTCACGTGCCAAATTCAAACTCAGCGTGGACTGCCTGTTCACGTTGCTTGTGAAATAAGGGTGTCCAGCATGAGGACTGTGTCCTCACACACTTTGTAACTGACCGTCACCATGCAGATGACCAGGCAGTGCTCCCACAGAGAGCGAGCAAATCCACTCCGCTATGATCCTTCATTCAAACTGCTGCCACTTTCACTCTGCACAAACACACGTCATTAAAAAGTTAATTGAATCGCTAATAGCCATTAATTAATTTCCTCTTCCTTTGCCGATGTGTTTTAGTTTGCCCTCCTTTGATTCCACACTTGCCAGTTTTCTGTCCATCCCTGCGTGAACGGTGAGCGCGTTGGCTTCTTCACAGGGGATCACAGGAATGAACTCTCCTCTTCCTTTTAACGTTTCAGCCAATTACACATGCTCTGCCATGAAGTGAATCACATCAAAGTGGATAAGGGCCAGTCGTCATGGAGCTGGCGTCCATATTAATTAAACAACAAACGGTGTTTAAGTGGGCCAGGGCACTCGGGGTCCTAGTGCTTGACTCATAGTGGGCGTCGAGTCATGAGACTTTAACAATTGTGGATCAGGAGCGAGAACAAGTCGTGAATGCACAACGACGGGTTTTTATTAATCAGGTCATTGTTGATTTGGCCTCAGTTTGTTCCTCTCGTGTAACATCGCTACATTGGAGGCAGACTTAACCTCTCATCTGGAGTTTTTTACCCAATATGAATGCTGCTTCTGAGTGTTGATAGCAGAAGTTCATATGATCACATCTATTTGCTGTTTTCTAACCTTTTCTAAACACATGTTTTGTTTTAATACATAATCACAAATCTGCATTTTTCCTGCAAAACAAGACAGGATGTGACAATCTGCAATAGGAGTGTGTTCAGACCGAACAGGAGGCCGGTTTGAGAGGCAGCAGGAGTTTCATGTCATAATGAATAAAAACTTGATGACAAGATCAAATATTTTGGTGGAACCAACATGCTGTCAGTGATCTTATCCCTAATACAAATATCAGTAGAAGTGATTCTGATGTCAACAGCAAAAACATTATCAATCACTCCATTATATTCTGCATCAGTTCCCCTCCTAATGTCTTCACTGTTGTACTTATGAAACTATATGAATGTACATCTGTAATTCCTGGAGGCAGATTTGGGTCATTCCATGGTCTAGGCTGAACAAGCTGCTCTGAGTTAGCTTACAGCTAACGTCTGTTTCAGTTTGCTGTTCTGGGCAAAAACAAACACACCAGCTGTTAAATGTGGGCAAACTACTTGACTTCATTGAGTTTGACATTTTTCTACAACTTCAGTCGATATAAATAATTTACTGTATGTGTGGTTTTTTCATACTCAGCATGGTTTTCTATTTTTTTTTCCTTCTAGCTTTTTCTTTGGTCGGGCCGTGACTCTGCGTCTGGTCTGGGTCGGCTCTAAGGAGATTGCTTTATCGAGAACAAATGGCCAAGACGCACACACACACACACATCAAAGTGCACTTTGCTCCTGCTAAACTGAGTACACTCCACACTGGGGCTCTATTTAAAGTGTGTGCATGTGTCTGTGTGTTGAAGCAGAGCAGAGGGAAGAGCACTTTGCCGTCATTAGGTGAGATCATGTAGAGACAGGATGACCGGGTTAATTTTTAATGCTCAGCCTTTGGATATATGAAATATGTATTTGGCCCTTGTTGGACTTGACATAGACTCTTTACATCTCTCTTCTTCACTCACTCTGCCGCTTTCTCTCCTCCTCGCTGGTCTCAGTCTATCTTTCAATCACTCTCTTTTTTTAGCTCTGTCTCTGCCGGCTCTCCCTCAGCCTCTCGGCGTGTTTGGCCCTGGATCACTCTCTGTCTGGTCTGTTCTCTCCTCGCTCTTGGCATCAGATCGCCTCTCTCCTCCCGGCGAGCGTCTGCCCTGAGAACCAGACGTAGGAGAGGTGTCGTCTGATGATCCGGCCAGAAAGCACTTACTGCGTGGCTGTTTTCATTACTCTGTGTTCTTCTAGTTTTCTCCTCCCTCTGTACATGTTTCTGTCTGTTTACTCCTCAGATCCATCAGCTCAGTAACACTGTTGTCATGGATCAGTGGAAAATCCCAAAGACATGTAGACAGACACGCAAATGCTGATGGAGATGTTCAGCTTCCACAGACAGAGACTTTAAACCCACCTTGTACACACACAGAAAGAATTGTATAGAGGCCTGCTTCCTTCTCATAGAAACACCACAGTCCACAGTGGTAGTCTGTGCTGCCTCCAAGAAACGGCCATATGCTCACAGTTGAAGTCCAGCACAGCCACGTATGTCACCCATATTGTAATACATCACTAATTATTCTCATTATTTTTATTCAGATTTTTCTCATTTTAAGTACAGCTTGCTGTTGTGGTGCCCTGTTTGTGTCTGACAGTCAAAGAGGAAGAACAACCAGGATCGTTTAAATATTGATGTGATAATGTGGCCAGTGCAGTGTGTGATCAGCCTGTGTGTTATGTACATGCCAAATGTTTTATTAGGGGACCAAGCAGCAACAGCTGCAGGAACCCTTTATTATTATTATTATTCTGCCGCACAAAATGTGATACTGCACCATAAACGGTAATAGTTATGACGGACCTGTTGATAGCTTTTGTAAAGCGAGTCCACTACTTTCACTCCCACTCTCACTCAGACCTGCGAGGAGACAGCAGCTTTCCACTCCCAGCCATTGCAGAAATACACAAATACATTTTTCCACCTGAAGAAGACCTTTACAGGTCGAAACATCACGGCTCAGGCACACACTTTATTTTCGTTTCATAACTCATTTGCATCATTTGTATAAATATAAACACATTTTTATTTCTTTAGATTTTTCAGTTTTGGCCCAGTGCCTTGGCCACATTATGTGTATGATGACACCCAGGGAGCAGGCAGGGTCCAGGGATTCTGGGTCAGGGGGCAGAGCTATGACAGAGGGCTGGACCATGCATGTCCCTCCTCCCATTCAGGTGGTAGGGGGTTCCTCCTAACACAAACACCTTTAAACACTGCACTGACCCTAGCTCTAGCTTAGAATTGCAGTCACCTGAATTTGCTCTACAGTTGTGTGTCATCTGTGAATCTATGTTACTGTGTTTCCTCTGCTGTGGCTGGCTTTTCAAAGCGTGGTTGTGACATTTAGAGAAAATGGCTCTGCTTTTGTTTGGCTCTTCCATTGACACCAAAGATGTACAGCGATTTCTGTATATGACAGATTGTTTACTGAGAAGCGCAGCGTGACTCACCAAAACATTTATTCCAAAGGTTGCATGGATGAGAGATTGCAGTGTTCACTAAATGGGTTTGCATAAGAACAAGAATAAGATGACTGGACCCGAGATGTTGTGTAAGATTTGATCAAGCAAACAGGGTCATAAAGAGACAGAGGACATGAAGCCCAGATGCTGTTGGTTTCATATCCAGCTTGTGGAAGATGGAGAGTTTCCGATAAATCTCCCCAAACCCTGAAGTTGAGGTGTGATCAGCACAGGAACAGCTTTGAAAGGAATCTGTGGTTATTAAGTCTATCAAGTTACAAGATGTATACTTGCACTCTGTGCCACGTAGACATGAAGGCATGTTTTCATGGAGCAGCATCCAGGGAGGAATTGGTTCAGGGAATATCTGGCAGAAAGATGACTGGCCAGATGTGATGGATCTGTGAATGAACGGAGCAGTGGCAGTGTGTGAAAGGCAGTGGACTGAAAAGACATGGTGGGAAATCAATGTGGTGTGACAGAATGTAAGAGAAAAGATCTTCCTCTTTTTACTCTGTTTCACTTCAGATGCTAATTTGCTCTTTTCTTGTAAATACTGAACCGTTGCGAAGATGAATAACAACAAGGACATAGTGTCCATCTGAGATTCTGTATCCAGGCAGGAGCGCTCACTCACTGGTGCAAATGTCTGCACACACAATTAGCGGACAGAGCTAATGTTCTTAGCTTGCTTACTGAGGAAGAAAACATGCCAACCTCCACTGAGCTGGAGTCCAATTGACAAAAGAGAACTCTGCAGGTACGATGTTAGAGGCAAAAAGAGAGTGTGTAGGAGGTGTACCCTGCAGTTTATAGTATGTCAAATCAGTCATGATAACGCAACTGTGTGTGTGTGTGTGTGTGTGTGCGCGTGCATGCGTGTGATGACATTTTTTTTATGTCCCCTGTGGGGAGTAAATCCCAACAAGGGCAAACGGACGATTTCCTACTGAATCAATCAGTCCTGCTTAACTGAGCACAGAATCCACCTCCATCAGCTGGTTATAAAGCACACACACACACACACACACACACACACACACACACTAATTTATTGGTTCACCAATAATGAGGCTTTCACAGATATATCGGAGAAGACGTTTATGTGTCTAACTGCAAAATACTTCAATATCAGTCAATCAATTTCCAGAACACAACATGCAGGTTGTTTTTGTCAGATTTTTTATTTTTTTTGGGGATTTTTTTGGTTTATTTTATTTTTTATTTTATTTTTACTTAATTAACGCACAACCTCATCATAGCCTACAGACATGCCGCTCTGCTATTCCGCGCGAAGTGATCGAAGCTCTTTGTGTGAATCTTATATGTGCTGAGTGAATATTGACTGAGGAACAGGTAATAAAGGCAAAGTGATTATTGATCTCTCAGTGTCTGCTCTAGCTTTACAAACTGCATATGCGCTGTATTTGCTTGCATGAGGAGGCTGTGGATATTTTCTAACGAAAAGACCCGAAAGTTGCTGATGCGCTGTTTTTCTTTACGTCACGTTTTAGCCAGATACACACGTGTCAGTGAACCAAGAAGGGCTCGTTCTCTGTGATGATGATGGTATCAGATGCAGCTCATCATTTTTCTCTGTGTGGATGGAAAGTAACTGACTGCAATGACCTGGCCTAACTTCCTGTATTGACGCACTACCTGTGTTTGATTTGTTTACAGAGAGACACCAAAGGCCAGTTCCTGTTGGACCACGTATGTAACCATTACAACCTGCTGGAGAAAGATTACTTTGGTATTCGATATGTGGACCCCGAGAAGCAGAGGGTAACTATCACACACAGCAGCTCTATTATCTTCAGGAGCGGGCCGTCAGCTATTGCTTTTTCTATTTATTGATTTCTCATTTAAAGAGGCAGAGAGGAAAATAAGCCCATTATGAGCTCACACACTCCGTATGGCTTGATTTTGTTATTCCAGTCCAACACATTTCAAATTATTTAAAACAGAGAAACGTCTAAAATGTATTTTAGAGGCTGTAAGCTGTAATTGTTTGGTCAATGTAAGAGTTTATAAACAATTTATCAAACTGACAAATAACTGTCTTTTCACTGAATAAACAAATAATTGGACATCTGTATGTCCTGTTATTTTTCTCACTAATTAATTCTTTCAACTATTTCAGTCTTGGAACTGGATGAATCCACTCCTACTTTATTTTGGAGGAATAAAAATTAAATTTTTTCTTCATCTATTTTTCAAGTGTTGTTTGAACTGGGGCTTCATGAAATATTTCAGTTGAAGGAAATATCAAATTGAGCAGAAGCGTTTCCCATCTTCCAGATCAGTGAGAGCAGCTTTCCTCTCAGCTCCGTGTCTTCTAACATTCCTCCAGGCTGCTACCTCTGCAGAAACATTTCAGCGATGTTGGATTTTATTCAGGAGGCAGTCAGTATATTTTCTTACAAGTTCAAGTGACAAATAACAACAAGATGGGTCGTCATATTTCAAACAGCCCACGCGCAGCGGGGACCAGGTGCTCTGTCTCGAGCCCGGCCTTGACTGTCACTGTGTTTAAAAAGCAAAGTGACGATGAACTGAGGGAGTATCGACCAGAGGCCTCACAGCACAACCTCTGATGCGTGCAGTCAAGAAAACCGACGTATTTGGTTTTATGTTTTCCAAGTGCAGACGTAAAATACATCCGGCTCACTCACCACCGTCACATCATGATGTGTTTGTTTAATTAATGGAAATACTTTAATGTCCCATGATGCATGTCAAGACATGTTATTTCTGCCGTGGCTGTACCATTGTCTGTGCTGCACATGAGTTTGAACGCGTCATCAATTATTCATCAGAAACATGAAGAGGATTCTTATCAGGAAACGCATGAGTTCATCTGAGCTCATCGAAATCGTCACATATTTATTCTAACTGATCTCCTCTAGGCTCTAAATGCCCATCTCTCTCTCTCTCTCTCTCAGCACTGGTTGGAGCCCAATAAGCCTGTGGTGAGGCAGATGAAGAGTAAGTGTTGTTTCTCTTCCTCTTTATTTTCTGTTTTTGCATCAGTGTGTGTGTGTGTGTGTGTGTGTGTATGTCTCCAGAGAACTGCCGGTCAAGCTCTGCATTAACACACCTGGTCTCTCAAAGACAGTGAGCGAATTTAAAGCTCTGTGGATGTGTGGAGCTCACCCACGTGCTGTTTCATGAAGGCATTCAAGGGATTCTTTTTTCTTCTCCAGACACCAGGGACATGCAGTGATATAATGTGTACTGAAGTTTTAATGGCCATGGACAATGACCGGATACAGACTTTATGCTAAAATTAAATTTTAAATTTTACTCTCCCTCATTGTTGTTTCATTATTTCGGCTGGGTTTTGGGGCCTGAGCCCAGTGTCATAGTGCATCTCGTCTCAGTGTAGTTTCCAGTGGCCCGTTCTAAACCTGCCTGTTCGCAGCAAATGTTGAGTTCTCTTCCCGGAGACTCAGGGGACGATGGAGGAGAAATCATTGTTCTTTTTGTGCATGTAAGCACGGTTTCAGTCTCACATTTGTTTTTACTGTTGCTGATTTTATATAGTTGAAAAATGACCTGGTGTGATTAGCAAAAATGAAATCATACAAATAATATGGGCCCCAAAGTCAGAGCTAAATATATAATGTTTAGGCATCTTTGTGGCACATTTTTCTTTTCTCCCTTCCTCGGCTGTTGTGTTTCTCACTGTGCAATTATCAGCCCCTCTGTTCCTTCTCCTCTCCTCTCTCGCTCTCTTCATGTCTCTGTCTGAAGTTCACTCACCCTTTTAATGACTGCCCTGTTCTCTCTGCCCTGTTGTAAATTAATAAAGGAGCTATTAGCGCTGAATCCTGCCTCATCTGAGTGAGCGGACGGGACAGCGGGGGGGGGGATTCAGAGAGCAGGCGGTGACAGATAATGTGGCAGAAGAAGAAATGTCAGATTCGGAGAGAAAAGAGGGCTGACAGGAGAGGCAGTTTGAGATGAGAGAGACTGACAGAGTGAAAGAAAGGAAAAGAGATCAGAGAGAAGAACGGAGTCGTAATGAAACATCGCTTCACCCTGTGGCAGAATTTATCTCAAATTAGGATGTGGCTGCCATTTTATTTGGGATTTGTGTGTCCCAGTTGTGTGTGTGTGTGTCTGTGCGCTATTGTGTCAATTCACTTTCTCCCGAAATGTTTTTAGAAAATGCTTCTTGGTCCCTTAAGCCGGAGCAAATCAGCAGCTCAAGTTCTTTGGGAGCGGGTGGGAGGACTGCATCTTTCATATTGCTCCACATGTATTATGTAAATGAGTGCTGTTTTTCATGGCTCTATAATACTGCAGAGGTTGCTGCTATTACAGACGGAGTAGTGAGGGCACCCTGTAAAGATTTCTGCTCCTGTGTCAGATGATGCTTTCTCTCCTCGGCCCCTCCTTAATGTCCTCTCTGCACTCACTGTCACCATGAGATGACTTTGCATCTACTATTAGCTCCGCTGACAATAATCTGTACCTTATTCCTGTGTTAATACAGCACCACAAATGCATGCCACAAGCACAGTGAATACAAAAATGATATTCAATATTTTCAGTAATCCCTGAGTCTCTGAGAGATTTCTCCAAAGAGCCCCCAGAGATGTAGTGTGAGGTCCTCTGTGGCTCTCTGGCTCTCTTCTGATGCCACCATAAGAAGAAGGAACATATAATAAATGTTTTTTTATAGAATCACAGTTAACCAGCCCCTGCATTTAGCCTTAGAAAATCTACACCAATATGGATAATATTTACAAGTGTGTGTGTGTGTGTGTGTGAGAGAGAAATCACTGTTATTATTTGCTTTGTGTAAGTTATGTGTTGTGCTATTGCTTAAATCATCTTGCCCCCACATACAATGAAATGCTTTAAGCCTCAGATCAAAGGGAAAGGCACAGTTTTTGTGTGTGTGTGTTTGTGTGAGTGCGTGAGTGAGTGAATGAGTGATGACTAATAACTGTAATTATCAAAAGACGAATCAGTACAGAGACTTACAGCGGTGTCCTTTTATGTCCATCCTGTTTTTTCAGTTATATATAATCCTCATGGTTCTGCTCCCCTTGGGCTCCTCTGCTCCTCTTCCTTTTCTCCCTCCCTCCTCTCCAACTTAAATCCATTTATTTTGCCTGTGGTTCTCTTGCTCTTTTATCTCAGTGTTCCCACATGTTTCAGTTTTGCAAATGACCAAACTTTCCTCACTGTTTTCGACTTTTCTTCTTGTCTCCAGCAGCTCAGCAGCCGTACACCATGTGCTTCCGCATGAAGTTTTATCCCCACGAGCCCATGAAGATCAAGGAGGAGCTGACCAGGTATAAACGAACATGAACGCCATGGTGTATGACCCGATGCAGAGAACACGACGTCGCTTGGTGAGGCAGTGAGACTGTGAGCTCACCGAGCTGTAACATGACGCCACCTTTGTCCTGGCTCAGCATTGTGCAACTTAAGAGTGGTGGTCTCCGCTCAGCTGCCAGCTTCCAGTGATTCTCAGCTGCTGCTGTCAGTGACGGTGGCACGCTGGCATGTGGCTGCCTGCCACAAAGACTTTGCATGTGCTTAACATTGTGAACGCTTCTATTTTAACCCAAACCTTTTCAAGGAGCCTAACAAGTACTCTGGCTGCCAGAGAGTGTTTCTGCCAGGGAGAAACTTCTTTGAACTTCTATCCTTTGTGAGTCTGTGCAGAACACGACACAGGTTCCTTCGAAACTCACCCAGAAATGCGATGTTTACACCTCTGTCGAAGAGACTCATCTCCATTCTTCCGTTTGATTGTTGGCAGGATGCTCCAAATACCGCTCGATGGGTTTTCATGACATTTTGTGGTGAAGGAAGCATAAGTGGATCTGGCTAACTTGTGGAATAACACACACACACACTTGAGTCAAAGTCAGGACTCCTCTCTGTCCCATCTCAGCTGTCATGTCTCAACATCTCTTCTCCTCTCCATCGATCACCATCACTCACTTCTCTTCTTTCTTCCTCTCTCTTCCATCCGTTTCCGCCCTCTGTCTCTCCTTCATTTCCTCCCTGCAATATCTCCTCCCTCCCATCTGTTGGTGATCCTCTCTGTCCTCCATCTTCCTCCCCTGTCACCTCAGCTCCCTCTCCCCCCTCAGGTCATCCTCCTACACCTCCATGTCCTTTTTTAACTAGCGATACTGCAGAAAACAAGTCTTGTCAGTATTGGACTTGAGCCCAGCTATGAACATGTTCTGCAGGGATGTAACCTGCAGTGATCAACAAAGATTGGAGCCAAGAAGTAAGCAGAATGGATGTGTAGTAAATTCGATGTGTCTAGTCGCTGACAAGTCAAGACATATAAAAGGCAGAGTGATGCAGAAAACCTGATGTGTGCAAAACTGTAAACCATCCTGTTCGATCGGAGCAGAGGTTCAGGAAAGGATCCATACGGTGAGAGGACAGAGGGGAGCGGGGTCGGCATGTGACAAAAAAAAAACCTTTTACAACTAACGCAGTTAGCACAGTTGCATATGTTTATTGCTTCATCGTGTCATTTGAAGCTGATTAAAAAAACAACATTAACTCCAACCACAGTCAAAGTGTCGGGCCAAGGCAGGCTGTCATGCTTTGCTCCTGGCTGCTTCTCCTCTCAACTTCATAAACAACTTTAATGGGTCAGTCCATTCGCAGACGCCGTCTCGTCTGGAAACTCGTCCGTCTCCATGGCAACACACGTCTACGATCCCCGCACCAGTCATTTCTTATCTCCTTCATAGTGCAAAATAATCTGCATGTCAGCAGCATCATGCCTCAACGCTTCTTCGTTGAGTCGGTTACCATAGTAACCACAGGAGCAGACTCTGCTGTTCGGGAGCTGTTTTCATGGGAATACTCTTGTTTTTTTCAACTTGCCATAGCAACAAACTACAATGCTATCAAGGAGTGTGGATATGTTCAATGTGACGATGTCATGATGGTGACAGCACATCTGAACTGTATCAGTCACTAAACGGTGGGATTATGTCACTGTGTGTGTGTCCAGGTATCTCCTGTACCTCCAGCTGAAGAGAGACATCTACCACGGCCGTCTCCTTTGTCCCTTTGCTGAAGCTGCGTATCTGGGAGCCTGCATCATCCAGGGTGAGAGCTTCCTTTTGTGAACAGGATGAATCTTGAATCATTTCATATTTATATTGATTTATTTGTTTGTTTGTGTGGCTGCACTGTATATGAGCAGCAACAGTTTTACTGAAACTATTCATGAACTTGAGTAAATTCATATCGCTCACACAGTTTTAAATACTTTTATTCAATTCATTCACTGTCACATTTTCCTCATTTCATTTCATGTTGAATCACAGTGCAGAGACACCTGCTTCCACATGGATTAAGAAAGGACTTAACTGAGCTGGATCATATAATTGAGCCGCGTGGCTGATACACACGCTCTGATTGGTTCATATCCCCAGAGAGAGATCTCGACCATGGGTGTGACAGCAGCGGAACTTTGGCTTATTCTGTTTAACCATAGCAGGTCCCTGTCCCATTTTGTCAGGGTGTTGATTATAGAGCTGCAGAATTAATTGAGGATTAGTTTCCTTGTTTAATTAAACTCAAGGCAAGTTTTTGATTTAACCTCTATTGTGATCAGTAATTAAGAGTGGATTAAAGAGAGCTGTGACTGATTCGGGGAACATTTGTCTGTTTGGTTCAAATGTTAAAGAAATAGTCGACATCGTCTTACCCTCACCTTTCAGCTGAACTCGGGGATTACGACCCGGAGGAGCACCCGTCAGATTACATCAGTGACTTCAAGCTGTTCCCTAAACAATCGCTCAAACTGGAGAGGAAGATTATGGAAATCCATAAGAATGAGCTCAGGTGAGTGTGTGTGTGTGTGTGTGTGTGTGTGCAGACGGGCCGTGTGTCACCTGGAGCCTGGAGTCTTTCTTGTCAGTTTACTGTTTGATATCTGTGGCAGGCATGTTGCTCGTTCCTGTGATCTGTGCTTTAAAGAATTGACTGCGGAGACCATTCCCTACTCTTCAGTCAGTTAGGTGCTCGCTGTCACTGAGACAGAATCAGGTGATTTGTGCATCATTGCTCTGCAGAAGGTGTCTCGCTTTAGATTCGGCTGAAAGTAAATAAACGCTGAAATGAATTTGCTAATGAATGAGCATGAATTATTTATTCACGCCTGGTTTGGGTCGCTTATAATACAGGGTTTAGATACAGAATTTAAATTTTGATGGCAATCAGCCTTTCTGGAAGGATAGAGTCAAATATAACCTGAAACATGAAACATTACTGAGTCACATGAAATGAAACCCTTTACGTCTATAAGTAATCCTCCACATCTATTTATTTGTTTTGCCTCTTCTCAGCCTTGACTGTTACGATATAAAAGCTAAAATTAAAGAGAGTTCTGTGCAGAACGATAATATATGTTAAAAAGGGCCTTTGTAGGAGCCAAGGTCATAAGGTCACATGATACACAGCGCACATAGAGCTCATCCATCAGTGTGTTTGTAGTTATTCTCACCATCGCTGCAGCTCCTGGGTGATGATGTGAAGTTTTGTGACCGTCACACTTACAGCGATTACAAAACATCAAAGGCGGATGCGTCGTTTCCCACAGTGCAGAGGAAGACGATGCTGAAGGCCCCCCCCCATCACAGGATTAACACTGAGTGTAGATTAGCATGGAGCTGCAGAGAGTGACCTCAGGTGATATACAGATGGATGATTCTATTCACATACTCAGTAAGTTAATTCAGTGGGTTTATTACTTTTCTCTATGTTCATATTTGCGGATAACAGTGACCCCAAGCTTAACTTCCTGTGAAAACTGTTTTTTTGTAGAAACTTGATTCCAACGTACAAAACTTTGCCTATAAATTAGAGGGTTCCAAACTTCAAGGAAGGTGCAGAGACATCCTGTGTGATTGAAAATGGAAATGGGAGATAGTTATTTAGCCTGGCCCACTTATCAACATGAGCAATTGCAGCAGCAGCAGCAGCAGCAGCAGTGATGGAGATCCACGGACTGTCGAGGCAATTAATGCAGACACACAGATATGGTGCACGTATTTTTATCTTCACTGGGATTTTCAGCGGATGTCAATATTTGCGAGTAAACATCCAAAAGCCCTCCCATTAAAGCAGAAAAAGAACTGCTTGAAAATGATCACAGCTGATCAGTACTTGGCAAACACACACCGGCAAATTCGACTAACTTTTTTTTTGCTCTGTGTCAGGGGCCAGTGTGCTGCGTTTGCAGAGCTGAACATGCTCCAAAGAGCCCACAGCCTGGAGACGTACGGAGTAGACCCTCACCCATGCAAGGTAATGTTAGGGAGGATCTTCAAATTGCAACCATTTGTTTGCGCGGGCAAACACTCACCATAGTTGTTTGTGCAGTTGTGTGGACAGGTCTGGCTCCAGCGGAGAGTCTGACAACAACACACAGAAACTCACCTGCTCTCTTTACCCTCTGCTTGTTTGCCCCTCTTCTGTGTATTGAACCTACAGCTATGAACACGATTAACTTCACTGACAGAAGCTTTTCTGCTAAACTGAGAGAACACGGCGGTGATGGAGGAAACACAGATTTAATGAGTGCAGGGAGGGCAATGACCCGAATCCTATGGTTAGCACTTACATGTCTGTGAAACATTATCCTGGAAAACGATCAGCAAAGAAAACAAATCACTTTCAGGAATCAATAGAATTGATTGGCCAAAACAAGTCAGCGTCAGTGGCTCCAGCTTCGCAGTGTTAACACAGGGAATGTTAAGCTCCACTGGACGCTTCACGTTACCTTTCATTTGCTGTTGTTTCTCCGTCACTACTTTAAAAATGCGGAACCGATTCAATGTTATCATGAGCCAACGTCCCTGAGTGAGCTTAGCAGATTAAAATGATATTCAAATGAAATCTGCTCCGCTCTCGTCAGCGGAGCTGCAGGATCATGCGCGCGCAGCTCAGAGATGATGAAGAGGAGTGATTTACAGAGACAGAGAGGAAGGAGGGGAGAGCTACAGGTGATTGTTCTGTTTGTCTGAAGTTGCTGTTGCATTTCTTCTCTACACGTCAAACTGAATCTCGTGTTTTGTTTGTTCTGCACCTTGATCCGGATTCTATTTTCTACAAATTATGGGTTTGGAGTTTCAAAGGTGATTTTGAGTAGGTGCTATTACCATGGAGATTATTGACAGCCCACTTGCTCCCCTGCTGTCCCCACCTGGATCCCATAATGGCATGTGCTGCCTCTCATGCTGGGTGCGTGTGTGTTTGTTTCAGGACTTCACAGGCTCTACAGCATTTCTCGGGTTCACAGCCACAGGGTTCGTGGTGTTCCAGGGGAACAAGAGGATCCACCTCCTCAAATGGTACAAATATTGGCAAAAGTCGTGGAAATGAAATGCGTTGCCTGTTTTAAAGCAAATAATCATATATAACTGACACTAGAATGACACAGTTTAGACAGAACTAAAGAATGTAAAACTCTCTGAACCCTGGTTGTGTGAATGTTTCCTCATGAATAAAGTTGTCGGGTCTTTGCAGGGTGGACGTCAGCAAGCTGAAGTTTGAAGGAAAAACTTTTTACGTCATAGGGATCCAGAAAGAGGTGAGCGTTGTCTCCTCCTGTGTGAGTGCCAAATAAACAACACGATGAATGGTGTTTTCTTGTCCTGATGTTGTCATCATCATCATCATTGTACTGACTTGTTAAATCCTTGTTAAATCTGAAAGACCATGACTTTGATTCACTCATTTGGATCCAGTTTTGCGTTTGTGACTGTTTTTCTACAACACATCCTTTCTGTTCTTTCCTCCCCTCATTCTTCTGTTTCCCTCCCCCCATCCTTCATGCGTGTGATGTTTCATCCTCAGGAAAATGTGCAATGAAACTGTAACTGTTTGTCTCTCTAATCTTGTCCGCCATCACACACACTGTGTATGTGTGTGTCGCTGTTTCAGATCTCCTTAACAGGCAGGATTCACTGTAACAGGATGGTGGGTGTGTTACGACTAACCTCCTCATAACTCACGCTGTACGTCAGCTGTGGCCCAAATAAGAGATCCCTTGACTAAAACGTTTAAATTTTAATGTCTCCTGGACGCAGAAAAACGAAGCCGCTAAGAGCAGGTGTCTTGTATTTGGGACATGTCTGTGTTTCATGCCTGCGTTCGTCATCCAGCCTGGAGCTGCGTGGTAGATAATGAGCAACTGCTGCGATGCATCATGCATCACGCATGCGTGCAAAACATGGGACAAATGCCAGTTTGCTCTTTAATCTACCAATCAGCCGATCAATCACCCAGCCAGATAATCGATGTCGTGACTCTTCTCTTCATTACAGAAGCTTAAAGCAGCTCTCTCATCTCGGCTTAGCTTGTCCCTGCGTCTGCCTGTGTGTCTGTGTGGCAACTCATGAGTGGCTGAAGATGCAGTTTTATCTTTGTGTTTCTGTCTCTTCTCTCTGTGTGTAAACATAGTCATCACTGGTGAGTATAACACAAGAAACAACAGTCGTACTTGAATCCTTAATTTGAAGCCTCTCCTCGCGCCCCCCCCCCCCCTCCAGCTGGAGGAGTCTTTCTCATCCTTCTCTGTCGTTTCATCATCGTTTCGTCACTTGTGTCGTTTCGCATCATTTCACTTTGAGCAATTGTTGTCGTCAACATTTCTCTCAGCTCATCCGATCAGTGTAAGCGATTTGGCTCTTTGCAGCTGCAGAAAGAAAGAGACGTATGTGGAAGTTGGCCCCTAGTGTAAAACCTGACCCCCCTGATTTAGAGAAGTCGTACGTCCACCTCTTCCCTTCAGCCACATTCAAATCATCATCACAGCTCTGTCTATAGAACTATAGGTGGGACATAATCTATGTCTCTGTCCATGAGAAAACAGGCGTGATTACATTTGTGTCGTTTCATCTATGTGAATGTCCTGTCGTCTAGAGTCACACCATTTCTGTGAAGATTTCTCAGGGCATCATAGGTTTTTAATTGCTTGTTGTTGTGTTGTCATTTCCATCGTGTCACAGGCCACTGCATGACGTCACTATGTATCCACACATCTGGGACACCTTCACTTTACTGTCCCACTTTGAGCTGATGGCAGTTTTCTATTTGCTCTGCTACTGCAACACCGATGAGTTGATCTCTTTTATCATTTTATTCACCCTCTGTTTTTTTTTTTAAATTAAAACAGTTTAATGTTTTTTTTTGACTGAACATGAGCTACTGAATAGCTGCAAAATAATAAATACTTATTAAATACTTCATACTCCCGAATACTATCCTAGTACATGTTAAAATATATATTTTTAGAGTTTAGCATCATGTCTTTGTTCGTTCAGCCAAAGTGGGACGACTGGTTGGTTATATTTCAACACCGAGTTTCTGGTACTCTCACGGGCCTGTGACCAAACACACATGGCCACTGCTGCACATGTGTGTAACTCACAACACTACAGTTTATATGGGGGATGTACGACGCTGAGGGGGCTGAGCAATACAGCTGCCTGAGAGGGTTCAGGAACAAGGGATCAATGTGGATCAGTGCTGTAAACTGAAAGCGGAGGCTTTCCGTACAACCTCAAATTCAAAATCCCTGTCCTTATGTAAATGGTGAATAAAGTGTAGTGAGGTTGTATTACAGAATCTCGCTCCCATGTTACCGATCTGTTCCGCTCGCTCGCCTCCTCCTCCTGGTTGCTGAGCAGCATCGATCTGGGATCTCGATACCAGACGCACAGGACTGAAAACTGGGCTTTTACAGGAACATATCTTTCCTCTCCCTCCTAATCCATACAGACCGTGAACTGCTCACGAGCCGTTTTACTGCTCCCCGCTCCCTATATCTGTCTGGACATCTTGCTAAGCTTATGGCTCTGGGTCTGTGGGTCAGCATTTTGCGCAGCTCCCCCTCATCGTGTTCAGCACTGCTCTCGTCCTCGTGCACACGTCTTTTGGCAATATCATTTCCCTCCCTCACTTTTTCCCTGTCTCTCTGTGTCTTTGTCCTTTTCTGTGCAGAAAAAGCTGGTGTTGACATTTCACACCTCGACCCCTGCAGCATGTAAGCACTTATGGAAGTGTGGGGTGGAGAACCAGGCCTTTTACAAGTGAGTGTATGCACACACAACCACACACACACACGGAGAACTAGGAGCTGGTCTACAATTACTGCATCTTCAAATATACACTCTGCCAAGCAGGGAATAGAATGAATAAAATTTTTTTTTCTCAAAACAATGAAAGAAGACCTAGATTAAATATGCAACATAAGTCTTGTTGTTTTTAGACATTTGATCAAAGAATAGTTCCATATTTTATCAAATGGAATGTCACCGTTGTAATGGATTTATTTGGAATGTGTTTTGCCGGGTTAGGCTAGTTAATACTCTTTTTAAAATCATTTCACTGACACTGAGACAAGCGGACGTTGCCCTTCACGGAGGAGCAGCTGATTGCTGCGAGGCCATGGCTCTGATCTGCTGATGCTATGACACTGCTGCCGTTTCCGGAATGGAAACAAGCTCGGGGTGATGGTGAAAGTGTGAGTCGGAGATGAAGCTCGACTTTTGTATGAAGCCATGGGGAACATAAGGCTGGGAGCAGCAATAATGACCCTGACCTGCTTGCCTCGGTCAGGGTGTAGTGAGTTCAGTCTCTGGCGCTTTACATAAGGTGTCAGAGTCACCATCACAATGCTCCTGCAGTACCAAATTACAGATTCCAAGAATAAGAAGAACACATAGACGTCTTTCCTTTTCACACGATCATCTGCTGACATTTGAACTTGTACTAAGCTCTGACCTTGACTTGTTACAGTTTTCATGGTGGCCATATCACCAATCACCTCTTTACTCACCGAAAAATATAAGATCGGAAATGTATTTTTCCACAATTTTACAAGAGGAAGAAATATTGATGAAGGAATAAAAGCCTTGTGATAATAGCCTCTGCCCGTGTAAGCCTCTATGGTGACCTCTTAACGACAGCAGCTCTTGTGTCTCTGAGAGGCGGACGGAGGAGGAGTGACTGTCGTCTCGGATGTCAGACAAGCATCGAGCCTGATAATCAAATTAGAGTGAATAGAGATGGCAAATGGCAGCCAAGCAGAGCTTTGACAACGTACTGCTCCGCTGTTTCTCTCACACACAAAACACTAATGACTCCTCAGTGCACGCCATGGATCTGAAAAAGTGTGTTTGTGTGTGTGGCCTGGTTCTCTGGCACCATCTCTTCTGTTCAGGAGCTTTCCACATAATAAATGAGCTGAACTAAACTGAACCTAAGCTATGAGGGTTTGACGTCGTGCAGCGTAAACCTTTAAATGTGAAACACTATTATGTTATTTCCTCCCTTTCTCTGACAGATGTGCAAAGTCGAGTCAGATAAAGACGGTCTCCAGCAGCAACATATTCTTCAAAGGAAGTAGGTTCAGATACAGGTGAGTCAGAAATGTGACAGTTTAAAGAAACTTCTATGTGTATGTGAAAAGAGTTGCATAGAAAGAATGGAAGCAGGAGAGAAAAAAGGGAAGAAAGGGAAACGTATGAGACATAACAAATGATTCCCAAAAAGTGAAGCCTGCTCAGTGGGACTCACAAATGAACTCAGTGGAACTTGTTGTTGAAGAGTCACAGTGACTCTGACTCTGCTAAACACTTTCATTCTCATTCTTTCCCTCTGCTAGTGGAAGAGTTGCCAAGGAGGTGATTGAAGCTAGCTCTAAGATTCAGAGGGAGCCGCCAGAGGTCCGCAGGTAAGATGCAAATATCTCACACCCCCTTCGCTGTGGTGACATCATCGCCGCTTTAAAGAACTGGAGTTTGAAGGCAAAGGTTGAATCATACATCAACTGAAGTCAGTTGCTGATGTTTGTGTTTTCAGAGCACAGTTTGGTCAGAGCCGAAGTTTTAACTCACTGAGCCATAAAAACCTCATCATGAACATGGAACCTCTGGTACCTGCACTGCCCTCCACCAACGAGTACGAAGAGACAGCCACAGACAACAGTAAGATATTACTCTACACACACACACACACACACATTCCCGCCTGCTACAGACCTCTGGAAGGTCTCATGTGGTGTCCCTTGTGTAGGAAGAAGCACATGCACAAGCACAGCGCTCAGACAGAGAGCGTTAATTGAGCAGCTGATGCTCCCATCCCTCCATCACTCCCGTCTCCCTGGAGACACCAATCACAGCATGCTAAAAATACCCTTCCCATGATCCTCTCCAAGGGTACAGCCATGTCTGTGTGGATCTGTGTGTGTGTTCCAGAAGAAGATCAACTGTGTGTCATTGGGGAAACAGCCACAGACCCAGATTGTGTTTTCATGAAGGAAAAGTCGATTAGGAGTAACTGTGTTTGTTCGGCTCCAAGCGGTCTGTCTCTGTTTACGCCCTCGTGCAGATGTGCGCGCATGCAAGCATTTGTTTGATGAGTGTGTGTCTGTGAACATTACATCATAAAAGTGGAGCGACTGCAATTGAGCTCGTTGTTTTCAATTTGTGTATAAATGTGTGTATATGTATAATCACGCGTCACTTTTGTCTTCAAAGCATCACTTTAATCCTTTATCACAACTGAATTCACATTTAGGATTCATTCAACTTTTTTTCTGTGAAGGACTAGGCTCGTAAATTGGTTAAGTGTGTGTGTGAAAGATTTAATGTAGCTTCCTACACATTTTTGTACGTTCAGGTGAGCACAAAAACCTACATGAAAAAATTGTTCCATAATTTTTGGGGGGCTATTTTAAGATGCAAAATGAAGCATTAGTAGAGAGTTCAGGATGTGAATGCTGAGGTGAATTGCATCATGAGGGTGGTTGCTGATGGATGTTTCTATTAGCTCAGGAGAACCCCGGTGAAGCAGCACAGGATACTCTGTATTTTAAGGGGTTTTCCTCGGGACTCCACCATCCCACAGCAGATTTATGTTGACCATGAGACACCCTCAGCACTGGGGGCTTCCCTCCCGACATCTTTTGCATGTTATTGTTATTCTCTGTTGCTGTTTCTCCTACCTTAAGAGAAGAGCAGGCGGAGAGGGTCCCCAAGACAGCAAATAGAGAGAGAGAGAGGAAATTAATGGAGAGAATATGAGAGAGGAGGAAGCAAGCGGGGCTGGGAGAATGAACAGAGGCCGAAAAGGTTGTTTGCTCTACATGGAGAACTTGTGCGTGACTTCACGTAAGGTCACATCACAGAGCAGATGCAAATCTAAATAAAGAAACTGTATTTTTAAATAGAGGTGAAACAAGGACAAGGGAAGATTATATATGAGTAAAATTAAAGAAAAAACTTTTCTTACTAACCTTAAAAGATATTATCTATCACTTAATGTGTAAAATGAACTTCATCTCTAGACGTAAAAAGCCTGTCTGTGCTGTTCTCTTTGTCTTTCTCCTCTGGAGCCCGTCCTCTCCTCTTACCTAACCCCTCCCCTCTCCTTCTCTCCATCCTTCACCCTCACGCCTCACCTCCATCCCTTCTCACACATCCACTCCTGTGCTAGTCAGACCTTCACACCTGTACAATTCAATCATGCCGTGGTGCCATCGCTCTGCTCTTGATGGACGCCCTTTCTCACGCCTCTTTTCGCAGAATTTACGGCCACCCCCCTTTCCTTCCCTGCCCTCTCTCCCTCCATCTTTTCCCCTTCTCCCTTCATTTCATCTAAAGGAAAATCAATCCTGTGTTGGCTCGGGGTCAAAGAGCCGCAGCACTGAGCGTATCGGCTGTCTCCGTTGGTTAGCGCTGGGCAGGACGGAGCCTCGTGCACCACTGACAGGATCCACGCTGAGTAATGGCACCAGATTCAGTCCAAAAAGCCTCTTTTGACATCTCCTGCAGCTCTGAATGTGGGCGACCCCTCAATAGCTCATACATTAGTTTAACATACAGAAAGTCGAAGAAGCAGAAGTAAGTCAGAAGTAAGAATGAAGCCTCTCTCTCTCTCACTTTTTGTTTGTACAGTTCGCCGTTTTTTAATGTATGTTGTTATCATCTCCTTTACACCCCACTGTCTAATATGAATTTTTGTACCTGTGAGCATTTTTGCCTGTGGAGCGGGACGTCTGCGCAAAGCTGACCGCTGCCGGAAGGGTGGTGCAAGGACTTTGGGATAAAGTGTTCTCAAGATGGTTGAGGATCCCTGTCTATATCCAGAGCACTAATCTCAGCCATTAGAGGGGAAACAGGAAGCTGGCCCAGGGTTTATGTTGACCTTTTTCTGCTTGTGCAGCCTGTCCTGTTCCCTGTCGAGCCGACACGCTCACTGGGATCAAACTTCATGTCTCCGCTCACAAACTCTCTTCCCATATTTTGTGAGTCCAATGTTGTCTCTCTGTGATCACAATTGAACTTTGGTGTCTTTGGACTAATTGAATTCTGTCTCTATAGAGTCAAAGAGAGATGTGTTGATAGGGATAGAAAAACAGTCGCGAAGAGGAAAAGCGTGTGATCCCCATCCAATCCTGGGCCTGTGCCTCTGTAATCAGAGTTAGATTAGATGCCCCTCTGAAGCTCAGACCACCTGGTTATATATAGAAGCTGCAGCTTTGGATCTGATCCTCCTCTAATGCCCTCCACTCTTTGTTAAATCACTGACATTCACATTGGCCCACCATGTCTGTTCATCAGAGAGAGAGAGGGAGAGAGGCGGGTCTGGTGTCCGTCTTTCACCATCTCTCAGAGTGTGTGTGGGTGTGTGTACCCTTCCCAGTCAGAGTTCAGCTGGCAGTCCGGGCCAGTCACGGTGTGGGGGTCTTGCGCTGCAGACAGCTGGTTCAAACTTTCCCATCGGACAAAACGATGGAGCTCCTCGAGCTCAGAAGCAGCAGTGATGCTGGAGGAGGCCTCATGCAGAGAAGTTTGGAGTCCAACATAGGGGACGCTTGTAGCTGTGGCATCCAGAGCCGGGAAGGGGGGCTCGGGTTGGAAAAGGCCTCTGAGGGACTAGAGCAGGCGGAGGTGGAGCAGGAACAGACCGGACCGCTTGAAGTGTTTCACCCAGGGGAGGCTGCAGAGGAGCAGGCGTCATCAATGGTGGTGGCGGAGGCCTTGAGGTGCCAGGTGAAGATAACAACGCGGCGTAGCCTGCATCTCCGTATAGCCAATCACACAGCCCGGGATGTTTATGTTCGCCTGGTGGGGCACGCAGGACGCGTCAGCGGAACCTGTACGGGCTGTCAGAGAACCACACTGGAACAGAGTAAGATGGAAAAGGCAGAGATACATGCATGTATGGTCAGGTACTGCATCTGTTCAGCAGTTTACTCAACACTACAGAGGAGTATTGTAGTTGCTCATGAACAATTCACACACACACACACACACACTGAACCTCCTTGGGTAGTGTGGCATTAAACATTTATTTCTCAAAGTAAGTACAGGTTAAAAGTTTGAGCTCATTAGGCCCAGTAGATGTTCTGTCAGGTCATGGAAACACAGTAGTGCAAACTGTCAGTGTAATGTGTCAAACATCCTATGAAACTCTCCAGAGACCTCCCCAGTGTGTGTGTGTGTGTGTGTGTGTGTGTGACTCACAGGCTGCCTATTTCACAAACCTACAGTATAGCAGTTGTCACAGATGTTGTTTGCTGTCTGGATGTATTCAAGAGAGGCAGGAGGATTGTGAGGTATTCCAAATATTGCTGGACCTGAGGCAGTTGAGTGTGACGGGGCATCACTGAAGAGAGCTGCAGAATGAGAATGTTACTAAGTGAAACTGAATCCTCCGCCATGGACCAGGCAGTCCCTTAAATTCAATCAAGCTGATTATATGCATTGATATCAGTTCCATAAATTTGCCTCAGCATGTCTACCAGTGATCCAGATCCCCACCGGTAAAACTATTAGGTTTTGTAGTAATCTGTTTTCTGTAAGCCTGCCTAGAAATAAACCCCGGTGAAAACATAACCTCCCTGATGGAGCTAATACAGGAATTATTTTATGATTTGATTTCTTTCTCTTTAGATCTCTTTTAATGCTTTTAATTAATGTTCCTAGAGCCAGTTTGAGACTAAAGTCTGATTTCAGTAATTCATCATACTTGTAGTTTTATTTTACATCAGAGATAATTAAGGGACTAGAGCAGGCAGAGATAATTAAGTGTTGGCAACTTCACATCTCACACTGGACGTGGAAGTGGTTTCTAGGAATATGAAGACATCTAGAGAGTGGTGCTTCAGGGACTGGCCTCGTTTACAGTCCCCTCGTCCCCACCCTGCTGAAGTGTCCTTGAGTCTGACACTGAATCCTCACCAGGTTTGAGTGAGATGCTTCACAGCTGATCCTGTTCCTTCACTAGGGAGGCCACATGCAGGAGGGCTTCTATTGTAGTAAGAGGTCCGCAGAGGAGATTAAAGTCTGCAGTTACAGTGGGACATTTCAGCTCTGGAAAATCTGTCTCCATAACAGGGATTACACCATGTCACTTAATATCGTGGCACTTGCCTATATAGCTGAAGAAAGGTGGTTAAGAACATGGCATGGTGCTGAGAAGAAATAAAACTGAATATCAAATAATAAAAAGATGAAATTCCTGCACGCTTGCTCAGTCGCTCAAGATAAAAATACTTTGTAGGTGTTGGGGCGTTAATGATGAGGTTGTGTGACAAAGATAAATAGGTCTGTCAACACTTGCATAAGAGGGGAAAACCCAGATTGAGTGTGTGCATGAGTGTGTGTGTATTGTGGCCATAAAGAGATTGTGCTTTAGTTTGAATCATCTCCAAGGAGAGGCTTGTTTCTGAGGTGACAGCGGCTTTAAAATGAATGAATTGCAAAGTAACTATGGTCTAAGTATTTCCCCCCAACATTCAAGTTAAACGGAAGAAGGCGAATATGATACATCTAAAATTCTTCATCAGCCTCACACATTTGCATTTCCATTGCAGGTCAGTTCAGGATGAATTATCTTTGACGTGTATCATCATCTTTCATCGTTTGTGCCACAACCAAGCACAGGCTCTGCATTTTCAGGACAACTTGATACCCAGTTTGGAAAACATCCCTTGATAAATTATGATTCATTCAGGCAGTTGCTGCAAGAGTGTACTGCAATATTTTACTAAAAACTTGAATTTTTATATCAAGATTTCACTTTCTCAACTTTAACCCCACCCTCTCCGGGAGTCCACTCACTCCTTTGGCTTTTTGCTGACTCTGTTGCCATGGTAGCACCCCTCAGCTCCTTGGGTTCCCCACCTTCTTTCCAGCTTCTTGTTTTTTTCTCTCAAGCTGTGTTTGAATCTGTTGCCATGGTACCTGATAACTTGTTAACTGGTAACTTTGGCCTTGACTTCTCCATACAGCTAAATGAATCCAAAGAGCTCTCTGATGTGGTTATCATGTCTAACCTGTTGTTTTGTTTTAGCCAGGATGTTCATTTTCGATTTTGTTCGAAAGAGTGAGGTGATTGTACACCAAGGCAATTTGAATAGAAGCATTAATATGCATATACTGTAGACTCTAAGCATAGGTGTATGTATGTTGAATACCAACCGCGTGTGTGTGTGTGATCACGAGATAAGAGAGGTGTCGACAAGCTGAGTCATACGTCACTGGACATTTAGCCCCAAGCTCCTGCTTAATCTATAGCAGGAAGACAGCTGGTTTTATTTTTAGCCTTTACACACACACACACACACACACTGGCTCTGGGAGTAGAGCCAGAAGGATGGCAGTTCAATCCAAGTCTTCCCCATCTGTATGCCGAGGTGTCCCTGGGAAGAAGTGCTTCTTGTAGATGCACCGTTCGAATGAATGTGTTGTGGTTGGTGCAGAGTGCTTTAAGTGATCACCAAGACTGGAAAAGTGCTATATAAATATAGCCCATGTACACACACACACACACACACAATTTCAGATTCATTGTGCGCAGTTATAGGTGTCTAAGGAACAAGTCAATAGTAGAGTGTGAGGTGTCATGAATAGGGTCATCTAAAGACAGGGGGCGCTTGATTAAAACAACTGATTTGTCATGTTTCATTCTAAGTGCCAGTGTGAACTGTTGGTGTTTCGCCAGTGGAAGAGCGCCATCATGTGGAGGTCATCATTCTTTAAAATGTTTCTATGTAACTGAACTGCAACAGCAGCTGTGATAGTGTGTAGTGTTTATGATTGTTACGGAAACAACATACATTGATCATCTTGTAACATCTTGTTCTGCCCTCTTCAAATACACAGGACACCTTTGTGTCCAGTTGCTGTGAGTTGCAGTTTAACCCAGTGTACGGCGTCGTGTAAAACACATTTTCCTCCATGTTTCTCCCTCTTCCTCCTCCCACAGGTGTCGTTGCCGTGAAGGACCCTGTTCCCCTGTCTCCTCTCAAACCTTCAGCTGCATCCACGGTCACATCACAACAAGGCCCTGAAGGAGCAAACTCTGCTTTGAGCAATGATCAGCAGCCTCCCCGTGTTGCCGTGGAAACCTCCAGTGTTCCACCTCAGACGCCCAAAGCTGTAGATGACGTGCAGGAAGATGACGAGGCCAGTGGTCCACTCACCATCTCTGAGCTGGTCTACAGGTGCGAAGTCCAGTCTTATTCTTTCAGGCCCTGGGCTATTCCTGCTTCTTTAAAAAAAAATGTGATCGTGCCTTTGGTAATTATTTGAAAATGCTTCCTCCCCAGCCCCTGTGCCAGCATGCTGCCCACCCCTGTAGACGACAGCCAGGGAGGAGTCGACCTGCTCTTCTCCTCTCCGGTGCAGAGCCCTGCCAGGCTGCTGAGGGAGCTCCATGCCGACCCCGACATTCAGGCCCAGCTGGAGGCGGAGAGGGAGCGAGACCGGGCCTACGAACGCACCCGGCAGGCGGCGAGGAGTCGAATGGGTGGCGTCCTGACCAGCAGCCTCCGCCTGCTCTCGTCCAACGAGAGGTTCAATGCCTGTGTGCTGAGCGTGGCCCGCCTCGTCGCCGTGGTAATGGGCGTCCTGCTGGTCACTGTGCCCACACTGCTGCTCCTTCTGGAGTCTGACATCGACGTGTCGTTCCTCCACGAGATCCGTCAGACCCCAGAGTTCGAGCAGTTCCACTACGAGTATTACTGCCCGTTGCGGCGCTGGATCCTGTGCAAGATCAGCATGGCCCTGGAGAACCTGTGGTCAGACTGAGGAGGGAGAGAAGCAGAGGGAAAAGGAAAGTGAGAAGTCACTGTGGGGAATCAAACACCCAAATGTCTGTCTTAACTTTTAATTTAATCTTATTTTCAGTCTTAACAACTGGTGCCTCCTGAAGTACAAGTCTGCCAATGGAGTGAAGCGATTTCAATCCTCCCATTTAGTTGATCATTGGGTGGGACACATCGCCGATGACCACTCCATAAAACAGCAGTTCGATATTTTATTTGAAAATGGACCTCAGCTGGAAACGTTAATGAAGTAATGATGATGCCCTATTGGCTTCTTTCTGATTGGGTTACATGGAAACATTGATTTGTTTCACCTCTTTGGCAGCTTAGGCTAATTGCTGTCGGACAGAAAAGAGAGATAAGATGTTAATCACAGGATCCAATTACTTGTTAAGATGGACACTTGGCAGTGACGAGACAAAAGGAACAATAAATACAGTGAGTGCTCGAGGAGGGACTCGTGGGAGCGAGAGATGATGAATCTTAAATAGAGGGAGGTCGAGAAAATGTCACATGAACAGGAAAAGTGAGGTGGTTTGGGGTTTTGTTTACGAGAAGATTTAAAGGTCTGTTCACTCCTGATGCTGACACATTGATGCAAGAGACATTTTTGGTAACTATCTCAAACCGTTCTGATTGGTTCTCGTCTGTTTTGCAGACTGCTTCACTGGTTACAGAGCCTGTCAGTCATGATGGAGTGGGTGGGAACAGAGAGCAGGCGAGAGAGATTTTTGATCTGTCATTGGATGCAACCATAGCCACCATCAGAGGTACATTATATAGTATATATATATTTAAAAACAAAGGCGGTTATTGATGATTAATACCAATCTTAAATACGTTGTTTTTAAATGTTTTGTACATTTTTATGTGATCCAGATCTTTCAGGAATTTTTCAGTCAGAGGATCTACTTTGAGTTTATTTTAAAATTAAGAGTTTACAAAAGATGACAAAAAAAAAAGCGAATTTATTGAAGTTTTTGGGGTTGTTGAGAAATTTCAGCTATTTTTTCAGGCTACAGTCAACGTTTGTTGGCTCAGTAGTATACCCTGGGTTTTTCCTACAGAGGCTATAGCACAAGTCTTTTACACAGAACACAGATTACAGCTGTTTCAGATTACGTGATGTCATTTTGGGGAAAACAGGAGGGTGGCATGAGAGAAACTCCAGTCCGCTCGTGGCGATCGAAGTGTGTTTTGTTGAAAATGTCTGCTGAACTAAATGTTAGCTTGTTGATTTAAGCTCGTCGCACATCTCTCAACACGGCTTTACAGAGTTTGACATAAAACGCATGAAGAGATTCTATGAGAGGAAAAAGTTACATTATGAGAAAATGTCACTGAATGATAAATTCACCCCCATTCTGAGACTGAGGTCATTTGTTTGATGATGTGTTGTGTTCAGGGAGCTTTATTTGAGGAGGTAGAACGTTATATTCAAAAAAACCCAGAGGAACGGCTGCGTATCACGCAACTACACTGCTGGTCCCTGACTCATGTTTGGACGTTGGAGGTGTCCACTGGTCTCGTTGTGTCATACAAGTCATTGACTGATGTTGAACATGTACAGTTACAGGAGGTGATGCTGCTTGTAGAGGAAGTTTGTACAGCTTTGGGTTGTGTTCATCTTTAGGGACATTCACTGCTGATACGACTGAGGTTCCCAAGATGTCAATATCAATGTTAAAGCCAGAGGCGTAACACTGATTAAAAAAAAAAAAAGCCAGTGCAGTAACCTAATAACTGAACTCATCATCAGACCGATGCATCCAGGGAACTCACAGCCATAACAGACAGTGTGTGTCTTGTCTCTCTGAGTGGAGAAGAAAGTAGAGATGTGATCAGAAGTCATTTATAGATTAAATGGAAACATTTGTTGTTAAATGGTTAAAAAAAAAAAAAATGATGTGTTTGGTGTGGATCAACTTCTCAGGAAAGGACATCGGCAGTTTATGTTTATGAAAAAACTCATATATATATTAAGTAAAGGAAAAAAAACAATGCATCTAACCACAGCATAAACCATATAGTTTATACATAAACACGCATACATGTCTCATTATCATGAATATCCAATTACTGTTTGTATTCTACCAAGTCTGGAGCCAGTCATGAACATGGCTGCAGACTGTCTGTGTTGTCGTAGCCTCATTTCTCTGCAGCATGTGCGCATCCACGTCAGTCTGTTAAAAGCGTCTCCCAGTAAGTCTGGACTGTTGTGAGCCGTTAACAGTTTGGTTGCTCACACAGTATTCGGACTCTTTCATAGAACTGGTTGATTTTCAGAATCCATTTTATGCTCTTTGTATGTCAGCTGCTACAGAGACCACTGCACTGCACGATACCAGAAAAGCTCTCTCATTATATCCACTCCAGTGTCGCTGCCTCATGTCATCAGCTGTGTGTTGTCATGTACCTCTGTAGACAAAACAAGCTTTATGCATATGGAAGATATGCATCCGTTTAGAGCAAGACGTTTATTTTTCTTACAACAGGACATGCACTGAGTTCTGATGCTAGAACCAAGCAAAGGGCCAAACCACTATGATGTTTGCATTTTACATCAGAGACTCTGAGAAATAAAAAATTAAAAAAAAAAAACACGTCCACTGTGGTGGATGAGAAATGATCACCACCGTCCTCTGACAGCTAACAGAGGGACCGACATTCTGTCTATCAGCATCAAAAGCTGAAGTATTTTAACGTAGATTTAAAAAAAAAAGTCTTCTGTCACTTTGTCCTCCTCAAACTAACCTGGGAATCTCCTGCTGACCTCTCATTACAAATTGCATGCCTTCATCTGTAAATACCGTCTCTATAGTTGTGGCAACAGAAAAAAAAGAGTGTGGGTAAACTTCCTTTCTTTCTTCCCTGTGTGTGTCTCCCTGTGTAAAGCGATCTAGTTATAGGCTTGGCTGTCTTGACCATCTTAGATGAGCGCATGTTTCTCCGTTTGTAGCGACAGGAGGAAGGGAACACCGGTTTGAGACAGTTGAGGCAGTTCTATGCATTAAAATGCTCCCCAGAAGGCCCAGAAACAAAAACATGTAATGCTGGGTGTATTGGGCGTCAGTACCTGCATTTTCAAGGTCCTGATTCTGTTAGCAAAAAAAAAAAACACTATTATTAATTAAATTTAAAAAGGTCGGTTTCTTGGTGGCTGCTTGAAATATATTATTTTTGCAATTTTCTTAAAGAGCACACTTTTTTGACCAGTTAGGTTGATTGTGCTTTTGCTGTGTGGGTTGCTCATGATGGCCAGATGCTAACTGCTAATCCTAACCTCATTGCTATCGAAGCATGCTATAAAACGAATGAATTGTTTAGATGTTCCATTATTTAACAGATGTTTTAAAAACAGAGTGAATGGAAAGTGCTGAACCTCAACTCATTGCAAAAAAAAAAAAAAAAGGGGGGCGGTAAATCAGATCTTGGGCTCGATGAGACTGTAGCATAATATTAGTCTGTAGCTCATTTATCAGTCGTAGCCTTTATGAATTTAAAGGGATTTTTTTTTCCCTCCTTTGGGATTCAGCTCTTGTTTTGAGCTACTGAACTACTTCCTGTGTTTTACAAACAGCATATAGACAGACTGAGAGTATGACTTTCATTGCCTGTACGCACAAAAAAAACTGTGATTTAAAAAAAAAAAAAAAAGAGAACATCATCAAGATCACACATCCGTTGATGTCACAGCTGAGGTATTAATGAATCCAGAATCACCAGTTCCTGACATGAGTCAAGTATTTACAAACCTTAAATTGAATTATCTACCGTCAATTATTAAGAACAACGAAACTGTTTCACCAACTCCTGGAACAGAGCTAGCACCCGAATACTGCTTTTATTCAATTTATTTAAGATTTTAAATATTTGAACTCAGGTCAACTATATGCAAATGTATGAGACATCACATGGCATATGATAAAACTAAACTGTTGTTTATAATTTCCGTGTTGTGTGTGGGCATGTACAGTAGCAGATTCTCTTGCACGGTCACTTTGTTGTTTTTGATTGTTTGTCAAACTGATAGTTTTGATGTTTTATTGGTTTGTCGGGTTTTCTTTTGTTCTCTTCTTGTCACCCAGTCTATTTTAATAACAAACTCTGGGACTTTTAATTTCCGAAGAATCACAAAAAGGACAAAAAAAAAAAAAAAATCCCTAAGTAACGACCCTCTCTCTTCTGGGACAACCAAGCCTTATGAATTTTGTGAAGTGAAACTTTTGAATGTTTGTATGTTATAAAAGAAAACATGAATTGTTTTATATGTTAATACTGCCTCAATAAAGCTCCCTAATGAATATATATTGAAATAAGGCACCTGATGTGTACATTATTTTACCAACAATGAAAATGTTCTGAGGACTCAAAGGAGTCTTGGCTTTCTCGAAGCTTTGCCGCCCCCGCGTGGTGTATAGGAGTTACTACATCTTGTGCCTCTGTCTCCATGGTGATGTTTGTGTGAGCAACAAAGATTTCTGGGACATAGGAAGCATTCAGTGCTTCACTGAAGACTGAAGTACACTTCTAGCGATGAGCTAGACACAGAGACGACAGACAGATCTTCACAATAAGAGTCAATATTTCTTTTCTCAAACTGCCTATGGCATTGTGATCATAAGTCTAAATAGTGGTTTGGATTTTTTTCGTTCGAACAGGAAAGCGTGAGGACCTATGCCGCTGTATCTCTGAGCGACATGAATGCACCAGGTCTGAGCAAGGGGCTGAAGGAGAAGAAAGTCTGTCTTACAGGGTTGATTGTGTGGCTGATGCTGAGACGGACCTGTGGAAAAACCTGGAGAACATAATCTACTTTTCAAGCAGCAAATCCAGCTATGGAGAATCACCAGAGCTCAAGAGACGCCCGTGCTGTGTCTGAACACCTGGAGGATGCTGGGAACTGTCGGCAGAACACCAGCCAGGGGCTGACCCTCTGTGATTCTCTGCTCAGCGAACAGAGAAAGCTGCGGCACGTGTTGGACTGGGCTCACAGATTCCTCAGCAGCAGGTCAGAGCTTCACTGTGAATTCTGCACAGCTGACACTTTGATTTTGGCAACTGTTCAGAAAGAGGAGACGAGGGAAACCGAGGCTTTTGAAGGGGGAAGTTATCAGAATCACGAAAACTTGAATTTTCTCTGCGGGTTTAAATCTCCTTTGCAAGATGAACCCTTCTCCAGGAGAGATGACCTAAATTGCCCTGAGAAAAGAGAAACTGAAAATGTGAGAAGCGTGAAGCCACAGCATGCCATCAATAAACAAAGACAAGAGGACGGCACAACAAACATGTGGAAACAAAGACAAGCACACACATCTGACAGCAGCAAAAACCAGACGCTTGCATCGGGAACTTGCAGGATTGAAGAATCCAGATCATGCTGGAGCAATGTGGTTTGTGGAAAGAGAACAGAGGAACAGAGAAGTTCTAAAAGAAATGGGGCTCAGAAAGTCACAAAGGAAGAGAAGAAACAGACTGAAGGGATGGTGGAAGAGGAGAAGGTGAAAAGTGATGCTGGGCTGGAGGATGAGGCTGGAAACAAAAAACGAGCAGCCGCCTCATCTTTTCTGGAGATTGCAAATGACAAAATGAGCCACGGTGAGGGTCCCTGTCCCTTGAAAACACTGTCAAATTTAACTGTGTACGAGCAGTACCAGCTTTGTGTGGAGAGACTGCATCGCCTCCGAATGAGGCCAGGTACTGAAACGGGCTGTTCCTCAGACTCACCTGCACAAGAGACGGAGACGTGTGAAGAAACTGCAGCATCAGCGCCACCTCCATCACGATCTAACTGCAACCCTTCTTACTCAAATGCCCAGACTGACAAATGTTTTAGCGACGCAACCACAATAACAGGGGACCTTCGTAAAAACGAGGACAGAACAAATGGTAGATGCAGTAGGGCGACACTTGCTAAACATGAGGAAACCGAACGAGACAATAATCTGATCTTTAAAAATAAAGGGCATTTGTCTCAGACGAGCTCTGTTCACTGCAACGGACACGGTGAGTTAATGAAGAGGCCTGCTGGAGCCAACAGCTCCACTGATAAGCTTGTGGATGCTCCTGCTCTTTCAGGTATTAAAATGCATTTATATCGTGAATCGTTATACAGCGTACAAATTGTCCAGAGTACTGGTTCCCAATCTGCAGCTAACGCCCGAGGTCCCAGCATTAACCCCTCAGTGTTTATATTGATTTAACTTCTGATTCTGATTTTCTGTTTCTCTCTGTCTATCATCAGTTTTACAGTCAAAAAAGACTGAACATAAACCTGACCAGAAACGAAGCGATGTCAAAGGTCAAAAGAAGGAAACGAGTGGACGTCAAGGTCCACAGAAGTGGAACGAAAAGTCAAGAGAGTCCTCGTCTTCGCTCACAAATGGGGGAATGTTGCCAAGGTTGATAACACAAATTCTAAGGTCAATAAATTCTGGCCCCTTTAAAATGAACTGTAATTTGTGACAAAATATCTCTGTGACGGATTCAGTCAGATGCAACTCCTCTGTCTCCAGATCTCAGTCAGCAGCAGCAGCAGCAGCAGCAGCCCAAAGCACAAAAAGGCTGAGCGCACAAACACACACAAAGAGACACACGTCGCCCTGCAGGGCTACCCTCACCAGCCTGACATCACAAGCCTCAGGTTGGTTTAATTTTTTTAAAAAATCACAGACGTGAAAACTTTCTGAAATATAAAAATTTAAAAAAAGGAGTCAACAACAGGTCATATGATGGCCAAATTTCAATTCATTTCACACCTTATCAGATATCAGTTTAGCAGCAAGTCATGAGTTTGTCAGAGCTGGAGTTTGCTCCACATTGCTCACCTCCTCATCCTCGCCTGATCAAGGATTTGTTCTTAGGTTGGGATGTGAAAATAACGTTCACACAGGCTTATGGCACCAGTAAGGCTTTGGTTCAATTTGCGGTGGTTTAATAACGAAAGTCACAAGTTTAAACAAGGCTGTAAAACAGATTATGTGATTTAAAAACCAAATGTTCGAAAGGACACTTCATTTCATTTTCTTTCAACCAAAGAGAACGGAACGGCATTTGGACACCTAAATAAAATGAATAGATAACCCTTTGTTTACTTCACAGACACAGAAGCTGATGGGAGCAACACTGACTGCAAACACACTGTAAGAAATAATGATGTATTCTACTTTAGACCTACGCATATATTGAAATTACATGCTGTCGAGGACATATGGTGGAAGTGGCTACTGCAAGAAAAGTTTTTTTTTTTTTAAAAAGTGTGTCCCAGTCATTTTTCATTGTTGTGTTCTCTGTGTGTCAGCCGGTAGCTGACCCTGCATGTGACCACTGGCTGCGTCTGCCTGATGAGACGTGGCTCTCCATCCTGTCTCTGCTGCCTCACGCTGATCTGTGCAGAGCGACGCAGGTCTGCAGACGCCTGCGCGCGCTGGCTGCTGACCACACGCTCTGTGAGTCTGCTCGCCGCACGGATACACCCCGCTCACCGCTACATTTTTGGCAAACTGAAGAATGCTCAGCTTTGCTCAGCAGAGCGGGAATAAGCAAGAAGACATGAATAAAATATTAGAAATATAATTGAACAGAATGTTTCCATAATGTATTAGATGGACAGAATTAAACTATATAATTACAAAGACAGTTGGGTAAACCATTTACTATCAACATAATAATTAGAGAAGAAAGGCTAAGACAACTGACAATCATACTTAATGTAATCAAAGCTGACTGCCAAGAATATGAGACAAATAATAATAATAATAATAATTTGTTAGATCTTGTGTAGATTAAATGAGGTGAATTTGCAGGTGAATTTGCAGTTTAGCTCTTAAAGGTTAAGCATTTGAGGTAATGATGAGGTGGGATGACCTGGGGTGACTTTCCCCAGTGACGGCACATGGCTTGTTCTCATGATGTAAGTGCCACTCCCTGGACAAACATACAGTGAGATGACCTAAATCTACCCTATCGCATGTTCCCAAACAAACACCGTAGGTCAGAGCCTGAGATCATGAAATACTCCGACATCTCATACTGGTCATCCACTGAACATGACTTTTTGCTTCTTCCCTCTGCTCCTGAAGGGAAACATCTGAGGGTCCAAAACGAAATGCTGACTGAGCAGCGGCTGCTGTTTTGGGGCAGGCGTCGTCCTCGCAGCCTGAGTCTGTACAGCTGCAGCGGCCCGTCCGTCACCTCCCGCGGGCTCCAGATGTTTTTCACTTTGTGTAAGAATTACCTGGAGGTAAGAAAAGAGAAAAAACACTCAAAGGCGACATGGTGGGTCAGATGAGGATCAGGAGCTGATTGTTAGGTGAAGGATTTGCGTGACTCGCATCACTGGGCACTTTCAAAATCAATTTCTTCCAAAGGGAAAACAAACAGTCTTTAATATTAGATACTTGTCATCTGCCAGTGAGACGTTTTTTCTCCCTGTTGACTCTGTGAATAATTGAGCTCACATCCTGAATCCATCTGCCTGCTGTCAGTGTCCCCTCTACACGTGATGTTAGCGGAGGGAAGTGACTCACATCTGAAAGATAAAACTGACCACATAAACAATAGGCATGTTCTTGTCTCATTGGACTGTCAATAAAACAACAACTAGACTGATTCCATCGAGACACAGGTTCACAAGACACAAGTTGGCCACAAGTCGACACCCAAGGACAACCACGATACGTCGATGCTAAACGAACGAGAAGAAACACGTTGTTGCTTTTTGTCAATTACAGGATGTCAAGGTCACGAGTTGTACTGGTCCCGGTCTCCATGGTGACCACATATTGCCTCAGATTGGTCAACTCTGTGACCATGTGACCAGCGTGGACGTGAGCTGGAGTGGAGCAACAGACGTGGGGGTGAAAGCTCTGAGCGGAGGCTGCGCAGGGTCAGAACACACACACACACACACACACACACACACACACACACACAAACAACAAATCAATGGTGATTCGTGTTCATGCTTCATTTCTCCTTCCTGCAGGATGAGGCTAAAATCAGTTGTCCTGAACGGCTGCGGCGTCACTGATGATCCGCTCAAGAATGTTGTCATGAGACACAGAGAAAGGTCAACATCCAAATTCTCCACCAACCCTATGTTTAATTTTAAATATTAAAAGCCAGCTGTGATCTCAAATGCATCCACCATCTGCGTGTAACTGTGCTCTCACATCAGTCTTTGCAGACTGGAGGTGTTTGGATGTCAGTTCCTCTCTGCACCCTGTCTCCAGTTCATATATGAGGTACAATATCACTACAGTATGTTTAGTTTGGTTCCTGTTCTCAGGAAATGTACATTATCATAGTATGTCTCTGTATGTGTTCCAAGTATTGCATGTTTTTTTCTTTTTCTTTTTCTTCCTGTGTTTCAGATGTGCCCCCGTATAAAGCACCTTAACATCGGACAGGTTCCCAAAGTCACTGCACACAGTCTCGCGGTGATGGCAGCACAGCTCAGAGGCCTCATTTCTCTGAATCTCACCGGTCTACAGGCAGTGAGTGTGAGACTCAGCAACTATATTGGCAATGATTTTATTTGTGGATTAAAACTGCTGCATTTTTTTGTTTTGTTTTGTTTTTTTTTTACGATCACAGGTTACTGATGTCACTGTGGACGCTTTGCTTCAAAAGTGTGTCAAACTTGAGAGTTTAACCCTCAGCTCTTGTCCTGGAGTCACAGACCTGACGCTGCTCAACATCAGCAGATACACACCATGTATTATGTAAACACACACACACACACACTGGGATGGACTGTCAAGACTGAAACTTTGCAATAATCACCAGAAGATACAAATAAACCTGAATCTATTTTTCCTCACCTCTCCAGATCTCTGGATGTGAGTGGCTGTCAGGCAGTGACGGATGCAGGAGTTCAGTCTCTGGCCCTGGGATGTCGACGACTCCAGCAGCTGGATCTCAGCTCCACTGGCGCAGGGAACAGAGGGTAAACACACTGAGCTGGGGTACAGTTTCATTTGGGACGATGATTGTCTGTGTAAAAGTCCCGGGGGTGACCAAAACACTTTCTACAACTTCTGTGTTTAGCATCTTTGTGTGTGTGTGTGTGTGTGTGTAACACAGGGTGACTCTGCTGGCAAATTACTGCAGTAAACACCTCCAGACTGTCAAACTCAGCTTCTGCCACATTACCTCAGCGAACGTCCTGAAGCTCTGCAGACGCTGCAAGAGGTGAACACACATACATAAATTCAGTTTTTCAAAGCCTAGTCAATAACATTCCTGTATCCCACTTACATACATATACATATGTAAGGTCCTTTCCAGTGAGGAAAACACAGTACAAACAAATATAAAGTCGATCAGTGCTGCTGCTAGTGGTATTGTGACATCACAGTCTCTGAACATCCAAGCTTGTTGACTGTGATACCTTTCTGCTTGGGTTTTTCTCTCTTTAGGCTGAAGCTGCTGCACGTCTACGGCTGTGCCCATCGCCCCAGTGAGGGAGCGATCAGAGAGGTTAACGCAACAGTGAGAGTGTTTCCTCTGACGTGACGCGCAGAGCAGGAGAGACACACTTGTTTGGCATTTATCCTTTTGGTAACACAGGGGAAACCTGAGGCTGCTCAGAGGATTCTTACTTATGTTCAGATAGCAAAAGTGCCCACGAACTTTTTGTTAAGTGATGATGGATTTATTTTCTAACTTGTTATTTGGAAATGAAAAGTTATTTTAGGTGCCTGTAACTTGGGAAGAGCCCGGCCTCGCTGTTATCTCTGTGCTCCAGGGATTCTTTGCACTTTGATGCCAGTCATGGATTTAGAGCATTTGCTACACCATGGTTGAGGGAACTGATTTTTTTTTTGTTTTTGTCAGGGCTGTACACAAGTAACAAAAAAGAAGTGAGATAAGAGGAGGAGGGGAGGATATAAAAGTGAAGCGGCAGAGGCGTGAGGACAAATCTGAAAACTGGACAGCGATGGGACTTTTGTAGTCGCGGAGCGAAATAAACAACTGGGCTGAAACCTGATCCTCACACAAGAGATATGTAATGTTAGAGTAAACGTTTTTAAAGTTTCATATTTTTTTTTACAACACTTCTATCAGCTATTGTAGCTGCTCCTTGATATCGAAAGGCAACAAAATGGCCTCATCAATAGACGACATGAGCGAAGAAGAAAGAACTCGTCTGACTTCGCTCTTTCACACCTACGACGTGGATTACTCTGGATGCATTGAAAAAGACGAATTCTTAACTATTTGCGGAGAGCTTCACGTCCCGGCCCGGGAGGCTGAAAACATATTCACCCGCCTGGACATCGACAGCGACGGAACAGTGACTTTAGAGGAGTTCCTCAGCGGCTTCAGAGAGCGAAACCAGCAGGAGGAAAAGAAGGATGGCAGTAAGGAGGAGGAGGAGGAGAAGGACTCCCTAACTGTGGAGACATTTTCAAATAAGAAGGAGCAGGTCATTTCCAGGTAATTATGAAATTAAGTTTTTAAAAAAAGGTTCTCACAAAAAATGGGAAGTTCTTAGTGTATTTGAAGAAAAGTAAACATGTTTGGTGTATAAAGACAGGAAGTGTTTCATCTGTTACACCAGGATCCCTGGAATAATCATCACTGACATTACCATGACGATATACAACACAACATTAACCTAAAACTGAAATGTGTCTCATTCAGTGTGATGTCAATTTCATTACTTTTTTTATTTCACAAGTGTCTGGCAAAACTGACTGAGGTACAGTGGAAAAAAACAGGTTGAAGGTTTGGGGCCTTCAGTGTCTTTCTTGGTTTGATCCAGAGCTGCATGGTGCTGGCTAATACCTGGTGATAAAAGGAGGTGGCAGGATATCAACCCAAATTGTTTTGGCTGAGAGGTGATGTGGAAAAATATTCAAAACATGGCTCCAGACAAATGAGTCATGTGATTACTGACCAGTGGAACCGTAACATGGTGACTGTGTCTGTGTATATTTTGTATGATTTTTTTTTTATATTTATATATGTGCATGACACAAACTAAACTGAACTAAATAAAACCTAGACATGGGCTAATGTTGCAAAAGATAATTCATATATATTAGATAAATTAAGTAATTAAACTTTGATGATGTGTTTTGGATGGCCCCTGTTATCTAGGCTAAACTAAGCTAAGCTAACTTAATTGGCTATGGTCATTTTAGGCAGTACATTAATTACTGCATGCATAACATTTTCAAATATCACAGTCAATTCTTGTATATTTCGCCAAACGTGATTATTAATGATATAATTAGTATGGTATCATGTATTATCTATTGCTGTCCCATCTGTTATCATCAACTGTTATAACATGAATGTTATAAGATTACACAGGTTGATGATCTGCGGATCTGTGTCAGCCTTGCACCACAATGAGAGCACTTTCATTTGGCCTGCAGCCCAGATCATTCTGTCTCTCTCTCGCACACACACACACACACAGGTAGTTGCTGTACCTGACTCAGACAGAGCAGCTGTTCAGTTCCTCTCAGCTTGAATAAACTGGAAACCTATTTAACCAGAGCATTCGGACGTTTTGGAGCGGATCAACATTTTACGCACTCGTGTCGACATGTTTGGGTAGATTTTGGCAGCTCGGGGGAACACGACACTTTCTCCTCTGGGTTTCCTCGTCGCCTTAACCCAGTGCACCGCCTTCTCCTCCTTGCAGCAAGCCCCAGCCCTCCATCAATGGTATGAGCGCGGAGGAGCGCGAGCGGCTGAGCTCCCTCTTCCGCACGTACGACGTGGACAACTCGGGCCGCATCGAGAGGAACGAGTTTCTCACCATCTGTGCGGAGCTGCAGGTGTCCGCCGCCGAGGCCGACCGCATCTTCGACAAGCTGGACGTGGACAACGACGGCACCGTCACCCTGCTGGAGTTCATCAGCGGCTTCCACGACCGCTACGGGGAAGACATGGACTCGGACGGAGGGGACGTGTCCGTCGCCTGGGAGCACTTCGAGGAGAGGCTGGGCGAGCAGGCCAAGTTCATCCCCAGGTGAGGGCGCGCGGCCGCGGGCACCTTGTGCCGGTGGGTGTCGGGGACATATGGAAATGTTCGGTTTGATTTGAATGCGCCGGAGCGATCGATTATCTCCACGGGGAAATTAGGAAAATAAGGCTTCACACAAGGAAGGAAACCAGATATCGGTTGACTGTGGGGAGGTGTCAGAGCAGACATAAAACAATATTACTGATTCATTCATGAGTGGACGGGAAATGTCAATAAAACACAAGTTCTACATATTTACATCAATTGAATGCAGCCTTAAGAGAAACAATAATACTAAGTGTGTTGTCCTACATGTTTGTTTTAGACTGATCTGAACTATTCTAATTCTAATTGTAATTTTTGTCCATATCATCCAGCCCTAATAGTCACATACAGTGATAGTGATCTGTGGTTTGTTAATGTGTTTGTCGTTAGTGCACCCATCCCCTCCCTTTACAGGAATCACTATAACCCAGAGATAAATATGATCAGGTGTATCTGCTCCTCTTCATACAGTGAGGGTGATCAAGGTGGACCATGCTAAATACTGATCCTTTGTCGTATTTTAACACTTTTCACAATTTTCTGAAGCCATAACATTTTGAAGGACTATACTGTGTTGTTGATTTAAAAAGGCCCTCTGTGGGAAGTGTGATGGACATCTGACCTCATTTTACAAACCATAGCCTGAGCAGCAGGGCAGTGGTTCGGTCGTGTTTGTGCTCATGACACCAGAGAAAACACGGAGAGAGGCTTGGCCAGTGGGTTCACACAGTGTGGGCACCACACCTATGATTCTATGACACAGAGGCAGCTGTCTCTCCTCCTTGTTGTTTGTGGACTCCAGCGGGAAACAAACAAGAATAAATCCACCTGTACAAGCCAAGGGATTTGACGGTGGCACCAACCAAAGCAGAGCAGTTTGAACATGTGCCACACACATGGGATGGGACCCCTGGCATTAGGAGATTATGCCCGGCAGAAGAAGTGGCCTCCCTGTGGAAGCAGAAGAACAGGCAGTCCACAGAGTGGTGCTGTTAATGCTGAGCCTCGGACAGAATGACTATACCTGAATTACAATGGTCCCCAATACAGAGCTCTACCTGGAACAGCAACACCCAACACCACGGGTCAGTGGCGAGCTCACCAGTATTCAGGGGAAAGGCCTTTGATCAAACTGTGGACCTGGACCTGCTGACCAGGCGGGAGGCCAAGGTGGACATTCCAGACTCTTCTGAGGCTGTGGAACAGGTCCTGGACGTGTTGGTCCAGGTCTGTCTGTGGTGGAAAGGATCTGCTGCACCGTAGACGACTCGCCAAAGTAATTTGATCTGATTTCAACGTCAGTTTTCTAACGGATCAGACACTGAATGGTGGATAATGTTCAGTGAAGTCTTACCCTGCACAGATACTGTGTTAATGCAGGTTGACAGGGATGTCTGCATGAAGGGTTAAGTGCGTGCAAAAGTTTAGCCAATGAGAAATGGACAACAGCAAATCTGAGTTGGATAACAGAGTTCATCTATTAATGAATTTGAAACAGTAACCGTCATCCTCTCCTCTAACTTTCTACAACTTATCCGAGCCTGCAATGCCTATTTATGTTTCCACGCATCCTGTTCACAACATACGTAAACGTTGTATGCTGCTGTCTGGAGCAGAGAATATTAGATTTAACACTCACCAGAGCTGCCCTACTTTTCACAGTTCTGAGGATCATCGCTTTGCAGTGTTTCAGTTTCAGCCATGACAAGACCGACAGAAGGCAGAATCCATATCAGCTGTTACGCATATAAGTAGCTTGGTGTCTGTCTGTCAAATGAGCCTCATTAATCTGGTCTAATCTGTCATCCTTTCAAATCACTCCTTTCCCTCTCTGATTATTATTCTGCTTACAGCTACAGTAGCGATGCTCGGACTGGGCCTGTCGTCAACAATTAAACCGAACAGAGAATGTGAATGAAGAAGCAAAGATCAGAAAGCGTGGTTTCCTGAAAGCTCTCTTGTCTCCAGATTCCGAAGCTTTGACTTCATTTTGGGAATCTGCCTGTGTCTAGACAACATAGACGCCTCTTTTCCACAAAGACCGACACCCATGTTTGTTTCTTTGCTGCTTTCTTAGTTTGCTATAAGCATATGTTTTTGTATATCCTCCTTTTTGTGTATGTTTCTGGCCCCGGGCCTGGCATGGGACTGTTCCTCTCACTGTTGTGCTGTGGCATCGGAACATCGATGGTCATAGTGGTACCGTCTGCTAAATACACTCTCTCATCCCTAAACAGTCTGAGTCACTGCCACAGCAGTCAGCTGAGCGATGACAGCACAGAAATCTAACACACAGGACACAGTCTGTTTATCAGTGGATGAAAGGAGATTTTGTGTGTGAGACGGAGGCATCATGAGCAGATCAATCAATTAGGGTCCTAATCCATAACTTTAATGATTATGGCCAAAGGTCCCTAACGATAAGTCGTTATGTATTTAGTTGTACAATATTTAGCCTCTCAGCTGACTGAGACAGTGACTGAAATTATAAGATATCCGACTGGTCAAATGTCAGTGTGGTTTGGTCATATTTCTGTTTAATGTTTTACAAATAATATTTTTGGGAGCTCCTTTGAAAACAGAATGTATTTTCTTTTTTCCCAGAGAAAATAAAAGTTTGATTCTAAACAGACGAGGGGCAACTTATCATTTAGTGCTTGAAACAGGCAGTTGTGACAAAAAGTGGCACTGGAACAAAACCTATGTGCATCCAGTAAAAGTATTTTAAGTTTACTGGAGTTTTCAACAGCTACATGAACCACCTCAGCACAGCCTCCATCTTTACGTCTTGTGTGGGAAAGGTTTGCGTGGCTGCAGACAGTGTGTGGCCGTGAGTTATTGACAGCAGTTGACAGGCAGCAGTGTCTATATGCTCAGTAATACAGCCGGTCCGTCCTGTTAGAAGGCAAACACACACACACGCACTGCCCTAATAAGATGGAGCTGTGACGCAGAACACTTTTATCACTCCAGTGAACACTGAACTACACTGTGTGATTAAATGAGGTTAACCCTCCCACTGCTTTTATGGGATCTGCATGTTTAGTCAGCGATGGAACCTAAGAACAAGTTACATTCTTATGTATTTGACTAAGGTATGAAATGATATCCATGTCCAAAATCCATGCCATATTCCATGGGCTACTTACAGAAGCCAGAAGCAACAGCTAACACACTTAGGAGTTAAACTGTAGATTTGAAATTACAATAGTTTCTTAGAATTATTAACTTGTGCTTGTGTGATGGTGGTGTCACGTCTGTCTCGGGATTTATGAGGGGAAAACCCCCTGTTTGTTCTTCAAGGCAGTAAAAGAGGAAACTTTCCTGGTTGGACATCGCCAAACACTTTGGCTTTGGTGTGTGATTTACTGGAGAAGCAGTTCCAGTTTTGAAATCCCGTTTGTCTTTTCCAGACATGAACAAGCTGCGACCTTGTACCAGAACATCAGTCTGACCGAGCCGAGGCTGATTGCTCAGTTTGAGACCGTCATCCTGAACTTCACCAAAGAGATCAAACAGCAAAACTCAGAGATGGAGAACCTGGCTCTCGCCATCAAACGGTGAGAAACACACACACACACACACATATTACAGCAGTTCCTTTAAATCTTTCTCATCTTGATCCTAATATCAGGAAAATGTGCTGAGTTCCATGATCAGTGAGAAATAACTGCTGTAATGCTCAGGCTTTCTCCTACAGTCCATGGGTACATTTGGCTGATGGAGGGATGGAGCCTCCTGGAGTACACTGATGTTTATCTCTTGTTTGCAGAGCACAGGACCAGGCGTCGATGCAGCTCAGCGAGATGGAGGAGGAGATGGACCAGCGCATTTTCTCTGTGGAGAGAAAAACGCGGGAGCAGGTGGGACGCGCTCATCCCCTCCCTCTCACATTCAAACGCACGCATAAACGTGGCGGTGTGATTTTAATACTGCAGGTCAGTGGACGCGATGTGTTCTCTGTCTGCGGAGATTATGCGGGCCAAGAGATAAGCAGGGCGTGTTTACTCGGCTCTTCCCTCATGTCAAACAAGCCTGCACGGCCGGATATCACGTTGCTGATCCGCTGTTGGACACACAGCTGGATTTAACAGCCCTGCACATCTCACACAGACACACAGAGGCGCTGGCCACAGTCACATGTGTTTGACTGTACTGTAAGCAAATAGTCAGGATAACAGTTGGGCCGCATGTGTTAGTATGTGTGTGTGTGTGTGTGTAATCTGGAAACTGCTTTCTGAGAAAAAAATCTTTCTGCTTTTAAACATGAACTTATGTAACTGTACTCAACCGACTCAGGAGCTGCTGTTTGCTTTGGAGGAAAGGTACACATGATTAGAGGGCACTCACCTGTTTTCTCTCACACTGTTACATGCACCCAGCCTTCCTGCTGCGTGTGGACACCTACAGCGTAGAAGTCTATTTTTGGAACCTGAACGTAGACGATAAACGCGCCGATCAAGCAGCTGCCTTCGCCCCTGTTTTAAAATCTGCCCCTAAAATGAAAACAGACTGTCACAGGCGTAGATGGACTGTAGAAATCTCTCACACACACACATTAACAGTCTGCACACTTTAATCAGAGAGCATCACATCGTTCATGGAATCTGTTTGTGCAGGAGAGGAAGCGAGGAGAGAGCGAACTCAACGAGCTACGGAGAAGTTTCGAGACTGAAGTGTGTGAGCTGCAGTGCAAGATCCAGAGGATGCAGATGGTAAATCACCTCGGTCGCTCCGTGCAGACTCCTGCAGTCATATGCAAAAATGAATCACGCCAAAAATATTTGTATTTGTTCTCTAAATTGATGTATTTTGTGAAATTGCCTCCTCTGGAGATCTTTACATTTGAGCTACGGTCACAGCAGCATGCACTGCTCAGAGACACTGGCCTCAGTCTCAGTTCAACACAAACAGGCCCTGAAGAGTTATTTGTGCTGAACATACGTATATGAAAGTGGTAAACACTGGAACAGTGAGTCGTCTCTTGTTAACACTGACTCACTGAAATCAGCAGCAGGTGAACTAATTGACTTAACATTGTGCTTCTGTAGAGTCCTCTTGGCTTTTATTTGGACTTTTTTCTGCCTTTAGTTTATCACATGGCTAACTTTTTGGTTTAAAATGGAATAAAAACCAAACCAAACCAAACAGGATTTTTTTTGTATTCCTCATCTCAAAATGAAACCATGTTGTTTTTTCATTAAATACAGATGTATAGGTCTATAGGTTGAATTCAGTTGGTCTAAAACTGCATTGTAATATTTGCCTGCCCCAGTTTGTATGCTCATTATTTTACTCTGTTAAATGTTTAAGTCCAATGACCTGAATGTATAATATGTGACATCAGATCGAAGAGAAGTACAAGACCATCACCGTGAAAGACGAGAGTCCGGCTCTGAAGAAGAAGATCAACGAGCTGACGCTGGTGAGACTGCATCTGTCGCGGCATGGCAGTGGTTCAATGTGACAGGAAGGATTTGATCTCATGTCTCTCAGTTTCCACCTCTCTCTGCTCTCGTCTCTGTGCGTGCAGGACAACCAGCGTCTGAAGCAGGAGCTGATGAAGTCTCAGACCAAAGTGGCCTGTCTACACAGTGAGATGGACTCGCTGAAGTCAGAGATAACCGATCAAAGCATCAACTCCGAGCGGTGAATCGATCGTCAGCATCATATTCGATTTGTCAGATTGTCTCTGCACGGGACTTGGCGTCACCTCCCAGTCCGTCTGGCAACACAAACACACACTTTTCAGGAAAATATTTAAAAGTCTAACCCTATAATTACTGATGAGATGGAAGTGGCAGAGCCGGTTTCTTCCACTTTTTAAAATCTGAATTGTTAATTCTGAAGTTGTAGTGTTTGCTCTCTGCTCTCCATCACACGTGGAAAACTCCCGAAGCCTCCACTTGCATTTCAAGGTGTTTCTTGTCAGAAATAGTCAGAGAGTTATCAGATGTATCCATCTGGCCTCTGAAGGCCCGATGAGAGATGTCAGAGACTTGGACAAAAAGAGGTGAGGACCTCAGTGTCCCCACTGGAGGGAGGGGGGGGTCACTTTGTCACAGCTGAAACAGGATATCAGGATATCCTGGAGTGGCCTCACACTCACAATAAGTTCTTCAGAAGGGTTACCTAGCAACAGACGCAGCAGCAGTGTTACATTCCCCCTCATCAGACCTCCTCGTCACACACACACACACATACACACAACTGCTGCATACTTTTATTGGTCAGTTAAAATCTTATCTTTCAGATTTATTTTCACATTTGAAATGTGTCTTGATGCAGGGACGAGGAGCTCATGAAACAGTTCGCTGATGAGCGCGACATCCTGGAGAGTCAGATCGAGATTCTGCAGTAAGTCAGGAAGAGACACGCAACATATAGCACTCAGTCAGTAAAAGAAATTTTTGTTTATTCCTCTCTCTCTCTCTCTCTCTCTCTCTCTGTATGTGTTAGGACAGCCAACAGGAAGCTGCATGACAGTAACGATGGCCTGAGAGCAGCTCTGGAGAGGACATCGAGGGTAAAGCTGCACAGTTAATCCAAACTAATTGCTCAGTTTCCAAATTAAAGGAGGCTGAGATTGAGATTGATATTTTCTAATTTGGGGTGGTAAACTCCATTTACTTATCTACTTGAAGAAAAACAGACTTTGCTCTTATGCTTAAACCTATTTACACCATAAAGAAAGACAAATCCATTGGTACAGCAGATGTGTTGGATGATAGCGATGGTGTGTCAGTTCCACAAAGCAACGACATATCACTATATTCCTCATATATCGTGTGTTTCAGTCTGGTGCCATCGGCTCATCTGCAGAAATGAAGAACAGAAACAGAAGTAAAAGCATCTGCTACACATCCCCGCATGCATTAATGGACAGGTCAGTGCATCACTCACAGAACACGCTGTTACACAACGATGCACCTGAACCGTCACTTTGTTTCTATTGGAGAGGGTCTGGAGATTGAATTACATAAAGATGCTTTCTGTTTATACAGTAATCATGTGTTTCTAGACTCGAATTTTCTTACCTTATTTTCCCGGCGTCCTCCTCAGGTTCTGTCAGCGCATCGACGACTACCCTCTGTACACCCGCCGGCCAAGCTGCGACACGCTGGCCTTGGCCATGTGCGACCCCGGCCTGAAGCGCCGGGACAGCAGTGAGTGTGAGGAGGACAGCCTGCCCGAGGTCTACATGGACAGCGGCCTGTCGACGCTCAGAGGCTCACACGGGGGCTACGACTCTGAGCAGGAGGTCAAAGGTCAAGAGGAGGAAGAGGAGGAGAAGGAGGAGAAGAAGGTGAAGGAGAACAACAATGACAGCATGATGGGAGAAACCTCTGACGCAGAGGTGAGAGGGGAAGAAAGGAACGAAGACACCATTTCATCTCATTAACAGGATTACGCAGGAAAAAAAGGGACGCGTGATCTTAATGTCTGCCTGTGTTTGTCCATCACAGATTGCAGAGACACAGGACGGTGAATCTGCATTTGGGTCCGAGAGCAGCTCAGTGTTGGACTGGAAGCTGCCGGAACCTGCTGCTGTCACTGATACTCCAGCACCAACGAAAAAGCGAGCCCTCACCGCCATCAGCGTCCAGGTGGGGGAGAGGAAGTCAGCTTAGGTTGTTCACTCGCTCGCTCAGTTTTTTTTTAACTCATGTTATCACTGTTTCTGCAGAACGACCAGGGCAGCGCTGACCAGGGCCGCGTGACCTCAGACAAGGCTTTCAGGATCGTGCTGGCCGGAGACGCTGCTGTGGGAAAGTCCAGCTTCCTGCTGCGAATTTGCAAGAATGAATTCAAACTAAACTCCAACGCGACCCTGGGTGAGTGGAACAAAACCCTCCTTTGGTCATTTGTGGTTTCGCGTCATGTCGGCAAATGAATAAATGCTTGGAAGAAGTGGCAGCTGACAGATTAATGGTTAATCAGTCAGTTAAGGGTCAGATTCCAAGGTTATAGTTTTCTATTGTGTCTTTGTAAATCAAAATGTTTCTTCAGTGGGACTGGGTTAGCTGTGGGATATTTTTCACCTATATTTTATTTTGACTTTTTGTGTGTTCAGGAGTGGATTTTCAAATGAAGACACTAGTTGTAGATGGAGAGCCTGTTTTACTACAACTATGGGACACTGCAGGACAGGAAAGGTGTGTTATATTGTTTTGCCTCGTATACACAATATGTATTTATACATGTATAAAAACTTGATGAAATATGCAAGATTGTTAAAAGGTCGATAAAAGTCAATAAAATTTGTCTTTTGCAGACTTACCGTTTTTAGACTTCATGATGTTGATATAAAGCCAATGAGTTCACAGAAATCATAAATATAAATATGTGTGTGTCTCCCCATAGGTTTCGCAGTATAGCAAAGTCTTATTTCCGGCGGGCGGACGGCGTGTTGCTGCTGTACGACATCAGCTGTGAAAAGAGCTTCCTGAATGTGAGAGAGTGGGTGGACATGATCGAGGTAATAAAGCTACAGTGCTGACGAGTTAAATGCGTTGACCTTCTGTCACGGCAGTGTTTGCGCTCGTTTAAGATTCTTCACGTTCACCTGTTTAACACCAGACTAAACGTTCTTGCTTGTTTCTCTCCTCTATACATGCAGCAGACGTGTAAGTGTTGGGTTTAAGCATGCACAGACATGTTGTGGGCATGTTAAACCGTTCCTGCGTGTTGTATTCTGTGATAATCTTTTATGTGTTGTCTGATACGTACCTTTATTTTCCTGTGAACTTGCCCATTCGTGCACGTGTTTTCATTTCTCCTGGTTAACTAGTTGTGTGGTTGTGATGCTCAGCAGGACGTGTCTCTGGATGATATTCCCATCATGCTCGTGGGTAACAAGTGTGATCTCAGACAAAGTGAACAGAACTGTGTTCCCACCAGCTACGGAGAAAAACTGGCCATGGTAAACATCTTTTATCATTTGTGTTGAATTCATAACCTGTAACTAAACAGGATCAGCAGTAAGTAAATACGTTGATTCTGTGTCCTCTTCTTTGTCTTTACCCACCAGACATACAACACTTTGTTTTGTGAAACTAGCGCCAAAGATGGCTCCAACATCCTCGAGGCCGTGCTGCATCTGGCCAGGTGAGATGCTGCATCTGTATGAACCAAACATCAGCCAGATTTAAGATAAAGATTAAATATTAGACTTTTCTTTTCTTTTGAACACGAAATCTAAAGAACATCTTCAGGGGAATTCAAGTTTGGCTCAGATGTTCAGTTCTTAAAGGTCACTTTGACCTCACACATTAACATGTTGCCTTGTGAACCTAATATTTTAATATCCGCCTTGAGGAAAAGTGTGAATTGTAACGTTCACCTCACTAGTGGGTTTCTCTGTCCCCTACAGGCAAGTAAAAGAACAGGCTGCTTTAAATCAGAAGAATCACTATCAGTCGCTGCCCAGCCTGGACGCGCCCCGGAAGAAACCAAACTTCTCCTGCTGCACCTGATCAGACTCCTCGCTTCTGGACGTCTGACTCAATGTGAGGTCAAATGCAGAAACCTGGAAAAACCGGAATGAGATGTGATCTCTGCAACAGGAACAAATCATCACCCTCAGTACCCACAGCTTGAACAAAGAGGACCAGAGCAGAGAGTCCACAGCTTCCCATTCCTTTTAGATGTTTTATTCTCTTATTCAGGTTTATTTAAAAAAAGAACATACTGATTTTGTTTCAGTCGCAGCATGAGTTCTTTAATGTTCCATATTTTAACATGTAATGATGGTTGTTATTGTGCTCTCACACTTTTTCCTCTTGTGTGAAATGGAGTGTGCAGTCAGCTCTGCCTGGTTCTGGCACGTTGTGAAAATAATCCCTGCAGATCAGGAGACGAGAAAAAAAGACGGCTGTACATGTGAAGCCAGAAGTGTTGTTGAGGATTTTCCTGTGGGGACGCTGGTTTCCTCCCACTGGCTTAAGACACGTACGTTAAAATTGAATGCAGAACCTAAAGCAACACTATGCATCTTTATTTTAAATTTATCACACTGACAAATTTGTAACAGTTTGAGTAGTTGTATTTTTAAGATTCATCAAATTTCATTTCTGTGGTCTCATAGTGTCTGGTGTCATCTCAATGCTCTGCACTTAAACATCTAGATTGACAACTAGATTGAGGGTAAACTACCTAAAAACCAAAAGACCCTTCAGAGAGAGAGTGGCGTGTGCAATAGATGTCATGTGACACAGCACGTCAACAAAATAACGATGTTAACAAGAGAGACATAACAGTGTAGATGGAAATGTGTATCCATTTTTAAGTCATCCCTGAGCAGATGTTTTTAAATGTGACGAAACTATGAGTGGAGAGGCGGGGACAACGCAGTCAGAGCTCCCCCTGAAAAGCACGTCATCCACATGTGCGGCTGCAGAGGGCGCTGTTGCGGCGTGTGATCGCATCATGTGATCATCATTTGTATGTTATTACCCACAGTATTATATTTCATTTCTTTTGACCTCCTGCTGAGGGCCATGCTGTGTTGCAGATTTTATAATTTTTTAAAGCTGAACATATTGCACATCATTTTCAGTTTGCATGAATGCTAAAAAGAACTGCTGTCAGTTAAATCATCTGGTATGAGTTCAAATTCAATAGGTTAGTATTAATATAAGATTGCAGGGCCCCTGTTTTTATCCCTTCGATACCCAAGTTATCTGTCATTCTGTGTGAATGTGATAACTTAGCAAAGTGTCTCTGCTAATGTGAAAGAGTCTGTCTTACTCAGTCTTATTTTTCAATAATAATAAAATGAAATGAAAAAAAAAAACAAAAAAATATGAAATACTTACTGGGTTCTTAAACCTGCCTGAAATCTGTTTATCCAGCAGGTTCAAGAGCAGCACTGTCACACAACTCACTCATCTTTATTCTTCAATATTAATCAATTTGATTTTTAACCAGCAAAAAATGATAACACTTTTTAATCTGAAGTTGTTTTGGTTTGATGGAGAGATTTTTTTATGATCCCTATTTATTTATTTTACTCTGTAAAGGCACTACATAAATCTGAACATACATCTTAAGCTATTATATATTATTAGTAGTTGTAGTAGTAGTAGTATTAATCACTTGTTATTTTTACATTAAAAATCATCTGTGAGATATTAATGTGACATATGGTTGTATATGGTGAAGATGTGAAAACTCTCTAACCCCGTCCCTGATTGGTTATGAAAGGATTGATGAAGCCTTTAGAAACCACATGGCTCACAGGCATGGAAGGGAACTCAGCTATTTATTTCCACACAAATTAAAGTTGCCCCATGCCACAACATCACAAGACTGATACCACCCAAATAAACAGAATATTTAAAAACTGAATAAGTACTTGAATAAACTAGCTGCAAACATTTGACACATTTTTTCACTGAGGGGAAACTAACTCAAATAAATGCTTGTATTTTGTCTGTCTGTCTCTTGTCAATATTCCAAAAGTTATTTGACCTCCCTGACAAAGGAGGTGATAAATCAATACATAATTTTACCTTGACGGGTGCTTTCAAAGGCCCAGAGTCTCTGAACAAAGATGTTTGAACAACTGAAACATATGGTAGAGATTTTACACTCTGTGTGTGTGTGTGTGTGTGTGTGTGTGTGTGTGTGTGTGTGTGTTCAGAGCTGGCACAGTTCTTGTCTCTACCTCCCATCTGTTTACATTGTCATGTGCTTGATGAGGCGAGACCACTCATTTGTCAAACAACATGTGGGGTAGTGGAGGTGGGGTCGGGGTAGAGGAGTGGGTGGGTAGCAGCTGAGATTAGTGTGTGTGTGTGTGTTCTGTGGAGGATAATTAGATAATGGGAGGGTGTAGCAGAGAGGTTAATGACAGTAATGAATATATTAGAGTAAAGAGACCAAGTTCTCTGCTCTGTTTTCCATCTGCAGTTTCAGGGAAGGTGCAGGAGCACAAAGTCTCAGCCATCCCATAAATTCAAATGAACAGTTCTTCATTGTTCAGAAACAAATGTTGAGCTGGTTAAGCTGGATGTATCTCTGTAACTGACTCTGCTGTTGGTTTGGGTGCTCATCACATTCGTGGTGCGTCACATTTTATGCTTAATCTATTTTTAATATAAGTTAAATAATCCCAAAGTTCCATTAACTACATTTTGGTGAATGCTGACTAAAACATTTGCAAACATTGATTTAAGTGTAGGTTTTAATTAATTTAACCCTCGTCTCACACACACACAGTGGGAGGGGTCTATGATGGAGGGAGTGAGGAGGAGTAGGGTGTCACCATCTGGAAAGGTCAGAGGTCAGACAATGGGACCACTGGTCACTCTGATGACATCTGGGGTGGCAGACTGTCTGTATAAATCCATCTCCATGTCAGACACATGCGAGTGCCCCCCCCACACACACACTCACAGTGTCTGGAGCACCCCCCAAGACAACTGTTTGCCAAGTCTGGTTTTGACAATGTCATCGCATGCGTCCAACACTGTCTGGTTTGGTGTGTGTGTGTGTGTGTGTGTGTGTGTTTCTGTTGGAGGCATCAGTCCTAATCTTCTTAATAGTAAGCTCTTTAAAAACACACACAATATAAAAACCACTGGTTTTCCAGTCCTGAGTTTACGTTGACTCCATGTTACTGGAACAATAGTGCTGTTCCACTTCTGCAGGAAGAGGGCAGCAGCCTCCTATAATAAAGGACTGCCTCTTGTACTCGAGCCAGTAATAATAGCAGTAATAAGCCGTGCTGTATAAAGTAATTAAGGTCCATTGGAATTTAAATATAATTCGTTTGGTCGTTCAAATGTGTCGTTGAATCCTGCCTTGAAAACTGGAGAGTAGTTTCTTAGCTCATTATACCACATGATGAGGCTTTATCACAATCAAAAAGAGGGTTTAATGTTTAGTTGGCCTACGAGCGTGAGGAATGGCACCAGATACTTTATATTATCTTCAAAGATGGATGAGTGTGCAAGTTTGACTCTTGACTCTCGCCAAAATATCACAAAGGGTACACGTGAGTTCTCTTCTTCTGCACTATGACTTGACGGAAGGAAAAACGTGAGCCTGTTGCAGATGAAGTCAAATATCTTCAGATATTATGGGCTGTACTTTATGTGAGACGAGAACCCATTCCTCTGTTTATCTCTGCGTCGGCTCAGTTTGCTCGGTAGAAAGACGGACAGGGATTAGTGGCCATTTATAATGTGTGTTAATCTGACAGATTAGATTGATTCGGTTAACCTGAGGTCTCTTTTGCATATGTGTGTGTGTGTGTGTGTGTGTGGCTGAATCACAGACCATACATCAGTATTTCTCTGTGAGGCAACACTCCCCTCTGGAATTTAAACACAACTCTTTTACTGCTCACAACCTGATTTCATGTGAATTGCTCTGTAAAAAAAAATAGATTGTGTGTGTTGACATCTCCGCACGACAATAAGGAGATCTCATCTAGATGCTGCACTGACATATTGACTCATCACACACAACAGCATCTGATATCGACATGTGGTTTACTCAGCAACCTGAGCTACACTTGGGTTGAGGCAGCTGCCATCACACACAACACTGTAAATACAACTCAAGCATTAACAACACATTATATATTCTGTTCTATTCTTGATGATGACTTCACTAGTAAACGGCGTAATCACCCCTGACGCACGCACACACACACACTGGGCTTCTGCCATCTTGTCTGCTGGTTTGGTGCCCTGCTGTTATTCTGTACTCAATTACACTTAACAAGAAACAAAAGCTTACACACACACACACACACACACACACTGGCACACATAGCACACTTATCAAGTGATTAACTGTCAAACTGCACAGCCAGAGTTCAGGAAAGGTCAGTATTGATTTACATAGACAGATGGAGATCCCTATTAGTCTGCGTGCGTGCGTGTGCGTGTCCAGTCCCATCCCCCTCCACTGAGTGAGCCTTGTCCCACACACACACACACACACACACACACACACACACACACATTTCCCTATGCTTTATGCAACTAGTTCATGTTACCATGGAGACGATGAGCTTGCTGTACATCATCTTGATGGGGTCATGGCACAGTGAGAGGTCAGAGGTCATGGGTGGCGTGGTCTGTGGCGTGGATATGTGTTATCTGTCCTGAAGGCTGAAATCGAACAAAGTCAGAACATTTTGTGATCAACGGACCAAAGAGAAAAGCTGTTGGGGGCCGATCACGTGGCAGAGATACAGTCAGAGGTCGTGCTTAAAGAATTGTGACATATTAAATTGAGTGGAAGAGTCCTCATCACGGTCACATCTTATTTTAATCAGTGCGTCTATATCTGCCCAGCTTTTAAGGGCCGGAAAGCTTCAGAGCAGATGTCGGCTGTAAATATAACGAAAGCGACGCATTATTAAGATAAAATGTAAATAGTGTAGATTAGAATTAGGGTCAAGGTCGAGCACGTTGTGGCTGAGTTTGTGTCTCCAGGAAACCAATGCAGGGGGTAGGGGTAGTCAAGTCATGTCCCTGGAAGCGTATGCCCAACTGTGTGTGTGTGTGTGTGTGTGTGTGTGTGTGTGTGCGGTGCAGAGCACAGAGCGGTCGGGGGGGGTGGGAGGGGGGGGGGGGGGGGGGGGGGGATAAATGCTGCTCTTGTGCTGTGCGGTGCGCTCTGTCACTTTGATAAATCTCACGGCGAGCTGACGACACCTGCTGACAGCACGCTCAACTCTGATTGGCTGGAACAGCTCCAGGTCAGGGGGATGCTAATGGATATGATGTGGACAACAAATTGCACACTCGCAAATACACACACACACACACACACACACACACACACACACACACAGTGACTTTGTGTGTATCATTAGCAAGACAATTACACTTCCTGACTGAGTCACTGCTCTGACTCACCTGATAATTAATGAGCTCATTTGCAGTCATTTTACATTTTACAGCAATTTTGACGTCAATTATTTTTTAATGGACAATTAAGACCATGGGAACAACTGAACAAGGGCGTTTAGATGTACAGTGTCTGAAGCATCTGACTACAAACAACATCTGATTCCTTCTCACCTGTTTACACACACACACACACACACACTCTCTCTCTCTCTCTCCTCTGATCTCTGGTGTGATTCAATGCTCCTCTTTCTCTGTCTCTCCCTCTCTCTCCCTCTCCAAGGCTCTTTTGAGCAACACACACCAACACAGTCTGATTTGATTTCAGTCTGATTTGCACTTGATTCGACACAGAGGAAGAGGAACAGAGCGGGCGCACAGAGAGAATACAACATGAATGAAACATCAGTGAGAGGAGATGGAGGAAGTCGTGGCGTACGAGGAGGCGCGGCACGGGCGGGATGATGAAACACGGTTGCAGTCTGACCTTTGAAGAGCCGCTGGAAAATGCAGGGACAACTTCAAAAGACTGCCATGAAATATACAATACATTGCTGCTGCTGCTGCAGGTGTGCTGTTCCTCCTCACGGCTCCCCTCCGATACTTTTCCCTCCACGGGGCTGGACGAGCGCTGCCGAGGCCCCTGAACTTTGGCTTTGTCAGATTCTCTTTATCTGTCGTTTGTGAGAAATATGACAGTGAATCAGATTGCCGCTCTCCTTTGAGCCTCTCCCCCTTTTTTAAATCCATCTCTCCCTCCATCTCTGGCCACGCTTCATATCCTTCTGCGTCTCCACCTCCTCACGCACCGCTCTGTGTGTGTGTGTAGCTGATGCAGATGAGACAGAGATACATGATTTGCTGCGAGTCTTTCTGTCAGAGGACATCAGATCATCAGCCACACACGTCTACACACACATCTGCACACACGCGTGCATACACACAGCGTCTGAGGAGATAAGGGAGTCTTTGAAGGTGGAAATTAGTTTTGGCGCCTGGTTGCCTCTGTCTTGCAGGTCATGTGACTAAATCCTCCAGTCACACCAACATAAACTGATAAGACAGCTACTCTGTGTGTGTGTGTGTGTGTGTGTGTCCATGGGTGGTTCCTTTTAACTTTATGACTGTGCACATTTACTTAAGTGCATGAATTGAATGCATCATTTTCAGTGTGCGTGTGCCTGTGTGTGCATATACGTTTATAGATTCCATTTATCAGGTGTGCATCTGTTGTGGCAGGGGCAAGGTAATTGGTGGCAGATAAACAACGATTAACACACACACACACACACACACACACACACACAGTAATCAGGGGGGATTTACAATGTGTAGTTTGGAGCCTAATTGCTCTTCAGGTCCCTGTGAGAGTGCTGCCAAAGCCATTAGCCACTGCTATTCTGAGTATTCAGTGTGTGTGTGTGTGTGTCTGTGCGTGACTGTGTGTTTGGTCTCTTGAAAATTAGTGTGCACATCACATCAGTGTACTTATGCATGTGTTTTGTTTTAAGCAAACGTGTGAGTGCGTGCGCGCAAGCGTGCGTGCTTGTGTGTGTATGGCCTTATTTGCCTCTCACTGGTTCGCGCGTGCCCGTAGCTTTAGTATTTTTCTCAGGGACTTGGCTCGGCTCCAGGCCTGGAGAGCTAATTGGAATTAGAATAACATTCCTCAAAGGCCGCTCGTTTAGTGCCCGCGCTGAGTGCTAACGACGAGTAGCGGGTGAGAGGGAGGCGGGAGGCAGAGCACCCTAACGATCTGCGCTAACAATGTTTTATTCTGATTTTTAATGAGGGGTAATCACTCAGCTGGAGAGGAAGAGCAACGGAGGGAAAAAAGAGAGAGTTAAGGGAGGGAGGGAAGGAAGGAGGAGGTGGAGAGGAAGAGAGGTGAGGAGGAAACAGTAATTATCTCCTCGCTGAGCTGTGAGTCACAGCTCATCTCGCGGCCTCTCCGGAGGAAATCAGAGATGCACACAAGCCACCTTCGTTCAGAGGCAGAGCTAAGCTGACAGCGGCACCAGAACAAACCAAAAACTCAAACAGTCTAATTACTGTGACCGTGGCTGACACGAATTCCAAGATAATGAAAGGTAAAGACACAATCTGCAGTTCACTGTTAAGTGACAGCACCAGGGTTTTCAACAAATGGCTTCGAGCGACATGTTTACATCGAGAACTTTCAAAACGCTGCTTTAGTTTGAAATGCAACGTGAACGATCAATTCCCAACAGTGTGGACACTGTCGTCTTTGTCAGCAGCCGCTGTAAAGTTAAACTGTGCAATCTCACAGTGAACGGCAATCTGGCGAGATTCTGAACAAACAAGCAAATGCTTCTGGAGCACAGGGTTACATGTGACATGTGGTTTCAGGCTTATTAGCATGGACGAGGATGAAAACTGACACAGAGCGGAAACACGTGGAGCTCGCGTCTTCTGAGTTCGAAGACGCTGCTTTGACATGAAAGCATAATATTCTGGATGAAGTCGGTGGAGGTCAGGGTCGTTGAATGGGTCGGCAAAATAACGGCCTTAGACTCAAGAGACTCATTCATTTGCCATCGCCATAAACCTAACCACATTTATTATCATCACCATAACAACAAGGTCCTCACAGAGCCACTTATTTAAACTCATCCGAATCCAACCACATTTTTCAGCCTACACCTGCAGCTAGACTGCGTGAAAAGGAAAAGACATTGAAAGACATTTCTGAGGTGATTCAGAGACGTGTTAAACGTCCTCACTGTGCCCAATTATGATTATTGCTTTTGGTAAAAATGAGATTGGTTTATGGCCCTGCCTGAACCAACCACTTCTCCAACCACAGTGGTGTCGCAACATCAAATATTCATGTATATCTCAGCTCAGCAAAAAAAAAAAAAAAAAATCAGTGGGCCCGACCAACGAAAAACACTTTCACTGGCAACACAGAAATGAATCAATTAACTTGTACTAATACAATTTAAATGTTATATGTAAAGCCTAATTAATTTGTGTGGCCAATTGAAATATTCTTTTTTAAATGGATCACCATTTTAATTTGAACTTTATTGTAGCATATCTAAAAGTTGTCTTTTTCATTAATTTTTCTGGCAAGTTGAAATGATGTTGATGACCAGAACGTTTGGTTTTCCTTCACGTATTGGTTTGTTACGCTCCTCTTGTTTTCTAATCAGATTCAACCTGCAGGACAGTGGTGATGTGGGGATAATAAGGCTCAAAGAAATCAGTAATAGAAAGCTGTGAAACATGTCCTGGAGTCTGTATTAACATCTAATGGAAACCACAGCTTCCCCTCATCTGGCCAATAAACTGAATGAACCCAACTGTTCGATAGAACAATTAGGCTTTTTAAAATCCAGGATCCCGCCGGGAAGCAATAAAACCCATAGCTAAGCCCCCTGTTATCAATATTCCCTAAACTCTTACGATTTTCAATCAACCCAGTGGAGCATTAATCAATGTAGAGGAGGTGGAGGCAAGAAACAGGGGGAGAGAGAGAGGGGGGGGCTTCAATGTGGAGGGAGAATCAAGAAAAAACTGATGAGAGAGAGAGAGAGAGGGGAGGGGAGTGAGAGAGATGGAGTGATAAGGTATACATCAGTAGTGGAGTGTGAAACAGATGCTGCTCAGGGAAGAGTGAGAGGCCAATGGAGCTTGTAGAATGCTTAGAAAGGGCAGAGGCTGAATCAATTCACACTCGCACACACATTAATCTGCACTATCTGTGTGTTTGTGTGTGTAGTGGGACGAGAGTGAGAAATGGAGGTGCGAGCAGGGGGCGGGGGGTGAGTGAGTGATGGTGGCAGGGGAGAGATAGAGGCGGAGATGGATCAGGAGAGAGATGGAGGCTGATTATCGCTGAGCACTGACAGAGTGAAGGTCCCGTGGGTGTGATAGTAACACACGCACACACACACGCACACACACACGCACAGTCTTCAAGCAAACACATGAGCATACACACTCACACGCAAAGTGATGGAGACAGAGCTGCCAGAGTGTAATACAGCTAGGGCCCCCTTCCCACCGCTGCAGCCTGCACTCCTCATTCCTTCCTTCCTCCCATCGTCCTCCTCCTCCTCCTCCCTCTTTTTGCTTCTTTTGTCTTTCGTCCCCTGATCATATTCAACTCCCAGCCTGATTCTCAGCCTGTCTCAGCGTCCAGTGTCCTCTCCCCCCAGAGCTCCCCTCCTTATCCTCTCCCCTCGCTTCTCCTTCTCCCCATCCCCTTACCCTCCTCTGCTTACTTTATCATAGCTTCTCTCCCCATGAGGGGATTCTCCGGACCCTCAGAGCAGAAAATGGAGGCTAGTGGAGAGAGACAGCAAGAGATAAAAAAAATAAAAAAAACAAAAATCACACTGGCAAATGTGTCGCACAGACCCACATGTGTACAGACAGAACATACGAAGCGTCGTGTTTAAAGAACACAAAATGGACAATTTCTCATTTTAACACAGATGCAGCCAACTTTATCACCATAGCCAGAATTATGATGATTTGATTTTTATCTGCAGCTTGTGTTTTTTCCTATGTCACGTTTTAGCTGGCTCCGTAGACTCACGTCTTCCTGTAATGCAAACCCGACAATAAATGAAATAAACGCTGATGTTTCACCGTCTGACAAAAGGACGGGATGAGGGACAAACAGACTATTTTATCAGAAGAGGAGGATTATGGAAATCAGGTTGTGATCTGTGGTGCGTTAATCCTTGCCGCAGCGAGCAATCCCATAAAAAGCGTTAGTGAGATTAACCAGCAGATTAGCCACGTAGCCACGCACATATTTAACTGATTAAAACCCTTGAAAATCCGGACACTGGGGAGGACCGCCACTGTTTAGGATCTGTATCCGCTGTTAGCTGTTTCCTCTGGCATAATTATGGACTTTTTTTTCTGTTTTTCTCTCAGTGTGTGTGTGTGTGTGTGTAGCCACAGAGCCAAGGCTAAAAGAATAAAGACTGGGGATTAGCTAAACCCAGAGGGTGACAAAGGAGTTTTCATTTCCTTTCCTTTCCTCTCCTGACGTCTGATGAGAACATTTCTTATTCCGTCTTTTTATCAATCTAAGGCTGGCTATAAATGCAGCATGTGGGATTAAAAATGAGGCCGTTTGTTGGTGCTCGTGTTACAGTCGGAATGATCGGTGGCATGGACGATCACTACCGCTGATCAGCAGACCTTAGCTCAGAGCTATCAATTAGCCGTTCAATAGATGATTTCAGTCGTGAGGGAAAACAGTCCTGCGGCTGTGTGTGAAAAGCACTGGTCAATTTTCCGATCGATTCTGCCACAACTGGCTGTTTTGTTGACCTGCTCAGAAAAAAAACAAACTTGCATAAATTCCACTCGTGCAGCTTGGGTCGCTGTGAGATGAGCAGTGGCTGAGGTCGCACTGATGGGAAGAACGGTGCAAGTGTAAACGATGTGGCGCGGCCATGCTAATTTAAGCTGCAAACAGGTGAGACATGTTTGCTCTGTTTTACACAGACACACATCCTTTGATAAACTCTTTGAAGAACAAAAAAAAACAAACAAAAAAAAACAGATCAATATTGAATAAAGATGCTGATGTCACTTCACTGGATTCTGTTATTTACACCATCTCCCAAGTGAAAGATACCTGTGGGAACATCTTCAAAAAGCTGTACATGTGTAACCACACACACACACACACACACACACACACACACACACACACACACACGCATAGATCAGGTGTTAGTCAGTATTGAATTAGAGGACATCTCATTATGGTATATAATAAAGTATATAGCACCTGCAGTAGATTCAGTAAATGGGAGTTAGGGGAGCAGGGGGTGATTATGAGAATGATGAATCATCTAGGGTCCTTTCATAAGGATCCTTGTGCATCCACGAACCCGCTGAATAACACAGAGGGAGAATGGGATTTTTTGCCAGAAACGCAGCTCTGCAGAAAGACGCGTCTTCTGCTGACAAGCCTGTGGAAGGCTTTACGAACAATGGCGTTTTATTAAAAACCTCTCTCACTTTCCTGCGGTGAACCTTTAATCAAAATGGGACAAACTCGGCCTGCTGTGGTTATGTGCAAACTATATATCCACAAAGAGCGCACGCGCATACATACATGACGACGAGCAGCTTGTCTTGAGGTAAAATCTTAATTTGAGCGTGTCACTGTGACGCTGCCTTGATGAAGATGTGAGCTGCAGGTTTCTGCCTCCTGGAAGATAAATGTGATGCCGTGTTCTCTGGTGTTCTTCTGACTAAATGAGGCTTGTTCAGGATGTAATTCTTAATTAACACTAAGTTGTTCTGGCAGCGAACGTGTCTGCAGCTGCAGCTTCTCTGGGAGGAGGCTGAGCTGATGTGTGGCTCCCAGCACAGACGCTGAGTGAGTGTGTGTGTGTGTGCGTGTGTTTTCAATAACTCAGACTGACAGTAGTCAGCTTCAAGTGAAGATACATATTAAAGATGGAAAAGCCTCAGTCACTCACACATTCATGCACGCACATACGCACACATGCCCACAAGCGTGCACGCACCTTTATCTCTGTCCTATTGAATAACTCTCTGATGCTTTCCATATTCAATGCGAGGGATTATTACAGCTTACCCACAATCCCCAGCAGCTGATTATCCTGCATGTTGACAGGACACAGTTGTGCTATCGGCCTTGTGCAGCAGTCAACTCTATGTGTGTGTGTTTGTGAGAGAGTGAGAGAGAGAGAAAGATGAATGTGTGTGTGTGTGTAAACTGTGTGAGAGTGAAAAGTAAAGATTTATTCTGCATTTAAATGTGTACTAGAGGAGAGGATATTATTTTCTTCTTATGTGTGCATACGAGAGGAAATTACTTTATGTGTGTGTGTGTGTGTGGGTGTGGGTGTGCGTGGTGCTCAACCAAGCAGGTGTTTGTGGTTGATACCTGCGGCTCCAGCAGTGCTGATCACCCCAGCGTGGCACCTCACCTTGGGAGGGAGACAGCTCTAAGCTCATTAGTGCGCACACACACACACACGCACACACACACACACACACACACACACACACACACACACACACACACACACACACACACTCACACACACACATGCACACACTCGCGCACACGGACACACAAACACAGGTGCAAAATAGGGGGGACTACCTGGGGAGGCTGTGTGGGAAGAAGAGGAGAAAGGCAAATAACCTCAGGGGCGATAGAGGAGAGGAAAGTTTACCACGTGACAGATAAATGACTTGTGAAAAATAAAATGTTAGATGAGGAGATGAGGGAAGGAGGGGGACACACACACACGCACACACACACACACACACACACACACACACACACACACACACACACACACACACACACA